>LPNX010095517.1:63926-87113 GCA_001517045.1 Pseudotsuga menziesii
CCAAAAAAACAGTGAATCCCTATCCTGCTAGAAAAATTGGGAAATTAATCAAATATGGAATCAACAAAGATAGTGGGCATTGAATTTTATCAAGATCGTCAGCTGACAACCAATATCGAAATAATGATCTAAGTTAACAGAGTCATACAAAACAAAATGTGGAAATTTCATCGTTGCTCCGAATTTTCATTAAACCAGAACTTTATTACATCCTCCTACTTCTATTCTACTATTTCTTATCCCTCGGATCCATCTTAAAAGATTTACAAATGCTATGTACTTAAATACACAGAGAATATCAACTATCTTACAAATGCTTTGTACTTAAATACACAGAATATTAAGTACTAGAATCCTGCAAAGAAGGAATTTGAAGAGGATGGTAAAACTGAAGAGGATGGCGGAGAACTGAAATTCTTTCCGGTATCAATTAAACCATATGAAGTTACTGTCGGTGTAACTTCAACACTTCTAAAACCACAGCTGATTTACATTGCATGGCAGAACGTCGGTTTGGATGGATTTCGGATCTCGAATGAAAATCAATTGTAGATGGTTTAGATTGGATGGACTTCTGCACCTTTAAGAATGTTTCTGATGAAAAACATTGTAATTGTTATATGTATAGTGTGAAGAACAATGTAAGTGTTATTTGCGTTTGCATCGCATTGTAGATGGTTGGCTTGGATGGGTTTCTTTCGTTATCGTTTTCGTTTTCAGAGATCTCAATTGAAATAATATTGTTGTAGCTGGTTATTACCGATGATACCGATGTGGTGCTCAAAAAGAGAAAAAGGATCGGCGCACTGAATACTAATGTGCTGCCGAATTTTAAATTATTTATTTCCGGAGTTTACAGCTTCATCCTATCCTTCACTATTTTTTTCGTGCTTATCCCGCGCTCTCATATTTCCTTGCCATCATACTAACGCTAAAATTAGCTGTCCAATGCTCCGGTCCAGTAACCCTAGTTATTTCAATTAACGGTCTCTCTTACTTGTATGGATGTCCAACTTTCATGGCTTTTTCATCCACCATCAACACAATTGTTTAATTCATTCAATTTTCCCATTTTCATTTCACTGTTTTTTCCACAATCTAAATCTTTTCCTTGGTTTTTCTTGAAGAAAAAGGGAAACCTCACAGAAAATCCATTATAATTCTCGCAAATTTCCACATTAAAGTGTACTCTACCTCCCTGATGGAAGCCATGTTGTCACATCGGATGCTAATAAACTGAAATACAAAGACATCTAATATGAAAAACAACAAACTAACGTAACAAGCGTAACCCCTGCATCTTTTAAACAATGAAAGATCACGTGTGTTTTTTACCTTACCTTGATCATTCCAAGTGTTTAGTAGGTCTGGCGTTAAGATCAAATATGTCCCTATCTTCTTCCTGTAAGTTACCCATATCTACAATCCCATGTTAGAGCAAATTGTATCATTTTCGCAGTGGCTTCCAAATTCATTTTGAAAATGAAATCTGTTTATAATGATTCAATTTTTACTTGTATAATGAGTGGATGTGTGATAAGGTTTTAGGGCTAGTTCAGATGGAAATCTGTTTCTATTTCTTTGTACTGCCAATGGATTTTAATTATCATCTAATCACTGGCAGCTGCAATAAACAGAGTTACGTGTTTTATAAACAATTCCAGGCATAGGCGGACAATTAGGTAAAACAGTTTATTATTTCTTAATGGAATTACCTATATCCTAATGTTCAGAAAAGGTGTTCATCCACTACCTAGCCCTTCAGTAAAAGACACTTGATATTAAAACAGGGAATTAATGAAAGAAAGGTGTTCATCACTTGCAAGAAAGGTTAAAGGTAAATGGTATTTGTTTTTGTCCATTAATGAAACCAGGCAGTGATGGTATTAGAGCCATCTAGTTCGTGTTCTTGCCCATCGTTTCAAACTTCGGCACCACATGCTCATACAATTTTCATCATGAAAAGGATCGTTCTGCTAAAGAGAGTGAAATGATTTAACTAATTCTCCTCTGCCATGAAAAATATATTCAACTTTTGCGAATGCTTTTATTGTGCAGGATGTAACTTTCTCCAGTTTTATCCAATAGTGATTCAACACTCTTGTGCTGCTTCACACAAAAATAAACAACAAAAGTTTTCATCGCTTGTGGAATATGCCATCTCCATGGGGCATTTTCTTCTTAAAAAAATTGAATTGTACTAATCAAAAGTTTCTATATATATAAAGTTATATAAAGTAACTAGTACCAACCACATTATTGTAAAAGAAACATCGACAGATTTTATTGTAGGGAACAATTACAGACATGCTACTGCCTAGATGGGAAAAAAATATTGAAATTGTGTTGCAGAGGTAAGCGGGATCTTTATTCTTTATTTGAAGTGTTTCTGTAGTTGGTGTAGCTACCACATAGTTTGTTCCATTTTTGTAACTTTGACTTGTCACTTTGCTCTGTATCTATGTATAGTATAAAATGATCCTTGGCAAGTAGAAGTTGGAACTGCTCAGCATCAATATCAGTGTCTTGATATTTTCTTAGCTTTACTATACCTTTACCTTCACTGTTTGAACAGACCACCTCAAGGTCATTTGGGTGAGCTTTTTTTGCAGTCCAAATGTAATAGACAACTCTTCCAATTTGGCGAATTTCTCTTCATACCTTTTATTCTAATATTGCAATTATTGTACCCGATTTCCATACTTAGGTACAAACTCCTTGTTGTGGCCAATCTTTTGATGACTTCATCTCTCTTGGATAATCCTTTTTGAAGTGGGCAATTTCTAGTGAAACACTATATGATAGTGTCTGCTGCTTTCTTCTAATTGAATATAATATCAGTCTTTTTACTGATTCAATCTCTCTATTGGCCACTCATCTCAACTTTCATCTGTCTTAGATTTGATACAATGTCTATAGAAACAACTTCGTGCCTTCGGATTCCAGAATTCAGCCTCACGTTCATGTGTTTCCTAGGAAAGTTTTTCTTTCGATTCCTCAATCATAGCATCTGCTCTACTAAGTCTTTTTGGAGTTCAAAGAAAAAATGTTCATTTCCCATGTGACGCTCTGCTTCAGCTTCTGCCATGACAACTATCCTCAAGAATTCTCTCACCAATTTTTACTTGAAATCAGATATCCCCTGCTCCTTATTGCATCGAGAGACGCTCTACAGCTCAGTTTGATATGGGGGATGTTGTAATGTTCCTACCTAACAAAAAAATAAAAATTTTAAAATTTAATTATCCGCCAAAAAAAATGTTGACCTGAAAAACAACCCAATATGGGGGAGATGTTGTAATGTTCCTACCTAACAAAATAAAAATAAAAATAAAAATAAAATTAATTACCTGCAAAAAAAATGTCGACCTTATACATGGTTTTAAAACCATGTGCAAGGCTTCCAAAAAAACCCATGGTTTTTTGTACATGGTTTAGGAGGGCCTTGCACATGAAAAACCATGGGTTGTTTAGGAGGCCTTGCACATGGTATTAAAACCATGTGCAAGGCCCTCTTAAACAGCCCATGGTTTTAAAAGCATGTTAAAACAATGGCTTTAAATCCATTTTCAATTTAGACCAATAGATTTGATCCCTCTCGATGCTTGATAGAGCCTAGGATTTGGATCTAAGCTAGTATCCTGAACAACTCTTGTTCTTTTCATCAAGTACAACGATTTGTTTGTAGGCTTAGAGAACTTAAAGGTCTTACAGAAGAGATTCCATTTTGGACATGTCATGCACTTTGAGAAAATATGGTGGTTATATATTCTGTACCCTATCAGGTTTTTCTCTCCAATCTTCAATGGTATAGGTTGTTCTGAAAATTTTACAATGATAATTTGGAGGCTGCAAAGAATGTTGGTGGGAATATTGAGATGATCACTATAGGTGGAATTGTGGCAAACTCATAGAAGCTTGAAACAAAAAATGTACCTAAGGAAAGAATAAAATTCTACTTTAGTGTTTGCTCAAGTATTTGAAGAGAATCACCTACGAGGTTTTCATTACAAAGACCAACAATCAAGGGTGTGTAAGAGGAGACACTAAAAAAACAATGATTCAAAAGCATCACATGCACTTGCAACAAGGTTGTACTTGCAACAAGCAAATGAGATTGCCCATATTAGTTGTAATGGCTGAGCCAATAGAAGGCTATGAAATGTAACTAAAACATGATTTATTGAGTTGTTGCAACAGGTATACTTCTATGTCAATGTCAATGTTGGATCAATGCCTTGGAGAAGGCCATTCAAGATTGGTAGAAACAAAAGATTGAGAACTACTTGAATAATTTGTCAAAACATAACAATCTGATTAATGTACAAGCCAGAAATTGTATCTTCATTAATACACCTTCGAAGGTTTTGGTATATGTACCTACAATAATCTACAAATTGTTAGAGACTAAAAATGAAATGAATGATCTAGAGAAACAAAAGATAAGATTGAAAATAATTAGCATAAGTAAAGCCAACTTGCATGAATTATGTAGATTAGGGAAAAGTATATTTAGAGTGTTGAATCCATTGCAAAGTATGTTAATGACTTGAGATTTAACATACAAGATGTGGAGGATAATGTCTTTGAATTTCATTGAGACTAATGAGAGAATCTTATGTTTCAAAGAGTTATTTTGAAACTAGAGAAACTGCATGAAGATTGGGAACTTGGAAAACTAAATGATATCTTCAAAATCATTTATAAGGAGGGAGGTAAAATGGATTTGTAGATTAT
Source organism: Pseudotsuga menziesii (assembly GCA_001517045.1). Classification (NCBI taxonomy): domain Eukaryota; kingdom Viridiplantae; phylum Streptophyta; class Pinopsida; order Pinales; family Pinaceae; genus Pseudotsuga; species Pseudotsuga menziesii. The sequence goes on from LPNX010095517.1 coordinate 68,664, forward strand.
TGATAGTGGTAGTACATAAAACATGGTTTCTTTCAAAGTGACTGAAAAACTACATTTGAAATGTACATGACACCATAGTGCTTGTAAAGTTTCATGGTTGCAAAAAGGATATCAAGTAACATTTTTACTCTCGCTATGTTCTCGTCCATCGAAAAAGATCTATGTTCTTGTCCATCTATTAATTTCATATTATCTTCTACTTTGGAATTTCCTCGACATTCTTAGCCTTTCACCAATATCCAATCCTTTGGATGATATTCCCCATTTTTACTCTCTTTATATTTATGTCTCTCCATTATTTTAATTGACGTGTTCGTCTTTGTTTTTTCTTTAGTTATCCAATGAACATCTTGTCATCATCATCGTTTTCTTCTTCTTTCCTACTAGAAGTGTCTCATTCATTCCTGCAAGAAAAGGAGAATTCTGACAAGTAAGTTGTTTGAGATCGAGGGAACGATTATTCATGGAGAAAGAGCAGTAGATGACCATGGGTATTCAAAGGATAACTCATCATCACACATTTACAAAAAGTGCCTCATTTACATTTGTATGGTTCAACATTTGATCAAGAAATGCCTGCATCTATTTGACATGGATCTTTGTGATTGTTTCCATGCTATCGCCAGACATGGATCTTTCAAATTCAAGAGGGATCATATTGTTTAAGTTGTGAAACATTGATGACATTATGGATTCCCAATTGTGTTAGTAAGGTGTTATCATTGATTTGTTGAATGGACATAGTGTATGGGTTATATTAGATAGGATGGATCTTATGATGTTATTTTTTGAAGCATTGTTTTCTCTAAGAGAGTCCTAAGTGATCACCCACATCATGAAATGTTGAAGGTAACTAATGTTAATCAGGAAAGGACTTGTGCTTACTTAGCTTAGGGATATTTCAAGGTCGTATGGACTTTATGATGTAATCTGAGCTATGTACTACATAAAGGTGGAAGCTCGGTCATGTTTAGAAGAATAAGTAGAAGACGATGCTAATGGCAAGTTGACGGAATTTCAAAAGGAGTGAGAGGATGGAATCCATAGTATACTTCAAATGGAAAATGGTCTATGAGGGAATGGATGTCACTCTTATAGATATGTTGGATGAAGTGTCCCAAATGTTTGTTTCAATTGAACTAGGTGTGAGCATGAATTAAGATGTGATTGACAAATCTACCCCATAAACACATAGGGTTTTGATCACTTTTGTGGTCTCTTTACTGGGTGAATCTACTTCTAGCTATCTCTATGCAAATTGTTTTAAATTTCTTGCCGATAAGAAGTATTTCAAATTTCATATAGTGAGAAGAAAATGAATAGAAGAAATTTATGGTCATCTGATAAACAATCTAAAGCTCTGAAATTTCGGTGCCATAACCCATGGAGGAAAAGGATCATCAGATTCACTGTTATAGCTGATTTTACCACACTTGGTAGATCATGTTTTTATGGCCTTCCCTGTCGCTATGCAAACTCCTTGGACCCCCTTTGCTCAAAATATACTTTGATGCTTCAAGAAATCCCTTAAAAAATACCTGTTTATTGTCATATGCGGTTTTTAGCTTAAAAGTCACGTGTACATGTAGCTTGCTACACCGTGACCCGCGTACATCGAGAAATGTGCATAAAAATAAAATAATTGGAGTTTTCTTCAATGAGTCATGAATAACTTGACTATTGGCCTTCCATATTCCTAAAATGCTATGACTCGAGCCTTCGTTGCCTATTGAAGGGATATATATTGAGCCTCTTGGATGCATTAGAAGAGGAGAACATATGAGAGAAATGAAACTATAGTGGATTGTTTCCCCATTCATACATGCTTGAGTCTGCATCCCTTTGTTATTTTGAGCACACATTGTTGCTCTTCCCAAACTTGCCATTGTCTTGTAAGCTTGCCATTGAGATGGAGTATTGAAGTGGTGGAGGACTTGGTTTCTCTGTTTCAACGAGGTGTCGACAAAGTTTGTCACTATTATCTCTATTCATTATTAATATATATATCCATTTATCATGCATTACATGTGTATGACTATGAATATTCTTATCCATAGATGCAGTTGTATTTGATTATGCATGTTGGATTTATATATGCTAGAGTAGGCATGACACTTGACATATATCATGCTTGGTTGTTTCATTGTGGTTGAGGATGAAATGTAGGTACAAGCATGGTTTAAAATCTCAACAGGGATCTACTACAACCGTACAGAATAATGCATGTTCTATATCCCTTAGTGTTAGCAGCATTTATCTCTCTTTCATATTGAAGTGGATTGATTTCTGGTGTCATTCAGTATGTTGTGGTCTACCCCAAGCCATATGAAGTTTCTCTCCATAACAAAATTGGTGTCTTCGTTGGGGATTTTCCTTTTTGGTGGGGTTGTGGGTGCACTTTTTCACTCGAATTGCTCTCTCTTTCTTTCTGTTTCTGTGTCGGGTTCAGAAGTATGTTATCCCATTGGTGCCTCGTTGAAGTAATTTGAGTCTGATCCTATCATTTTACCCCATTTCTCTTGTTGTACATGGATAGGTGTATCAATAGCATATACACGTGATTTTTCCCTAAACATTCGCGTATACACGTGGTTTTCCTGTGAACAATTATGTATGCCCCTCTTTTGAGTGTGAATTGGATGTTTGAGAGACATTGGGTGGGTTCTGAATGTTGTTGAGTCTTCTCGGATGCCTTTTACGACTATCTACTGCTCTGTTTCTTACCAGAGACCTTTTTCTTTTGCTTTTTAAGTAAAAGTTGTTATTTTCATCCTTCTTCTTTTCTGTTTTGATATTAGTGCATTAGGCCTTTTTATCTCGGTGTCTTGCTTGGCTTGTGTCTGATACTTGCTGCAAGGTCTAGGAGTTATAGAGTCTTTTTTATTGCATTTACGTATCATTCATTATAAAAATACAAAAATATTTTATCTTTTGCATGTTTATGCATGATGCATTTGCATGGAATTAGCACTTGCATTATGTTTTGATTAGTTGTATAGTGATCAGGATTTCATATAGGAATGGTTGCATTGACATTTGGAAAGGAATGATTTTTTGTGCATTTCTTATAGTGGCATACCCCTTTCTTCATATTTAAAGACAAATTTCACTTGGCATTGCTTTTTAGGTGTTCATATTTATTTCACTACTGAGTCATAACATCGCTAGTTGTACGACCATTTCCTTTGAGTAATCACAGCCTTTAAAATGAATGCTTAATTTAAAATTTATTACACATTTTTATTTGATAGAGGTGCACCAACAAGCTTAGGTTGCAGAGTCTTGGAATAGTGTCGTTAGTAAATTTTTCCAAGACTACAAAACAAAACATTTAGGTCTCTGTCCAGGTGAGAGAGAGAAATCCTTGGTATAATTAGTGTTCTTAGGAGGCTCCTCTTACATAGGAGTTAAGCATGAGGAAACACACACATTTGTTGTGGGGATAGCCCCTTTCCACACTCTGTGCAGCACTGGATAAATTTCCAGGATCTTATTTGTATATGGGGGATTTTGAGGTACCTTTGGTGCTTTTGAGCTTCGGGATTTGTTACCTTTCCCATATGGTATATCCCGCCTATGACTGTCTACTTGAGCATTGGTTATATTGGGGTGACCTTAATTGCCTTACCTAGGTATCGTAGGGGGTACTTGCATAGGTTATTTTCTGAGTGTCCTAGCCAGGTAGGGGTCGAAAAACACTCTCGCTTTATGCATTGAAGCTGAGGGACACTATAATTGGTTACACACCTCCACTTGTAGTGTATGGGAGTTTCAGGTCTCTCTTAGGCGAGACATTCCTACTGCATTCAGGAGCTCATTTATCCTCCCTCTTGGCTTGTTTGTATCTGACTTATATTTGCTTAGGGGTGTGCTCTTTGTGTGCTAGTTGGCTTTAGGGATTGCAGTTATTTGAGTATATTTATGTTCTCTTGAGTTCGGGTCCTTTTATGTTCGGCATGCCTGATATCACTACTAGTATCTCGTCACCCACTCCAGGTCCTAGTACGGACCTTGGTGTTGGACTGGGGGGCACCATAGCCCCTTACCTTTCTCATAGATTTGGGAGTGGTCATATTCCCCCCCTACTCCATTTGTGGGAGGATTTTCACTTCCTTCACCATATCTTAACACCAGTGTTCATTCTCATGGGTGTGGTAGTGGATACGTGAACGTTGGGTCTCCACCTTACATTCCTTCTTATGTCCCATCGTCCACCGCATTGTTTCCTTTGAATCCAGGTGTCATGATAAATCATCCCTATATCCTATAGTTTGGACTCTTTACTGATTGTTTCCAGCTGTTTTGGACTAATATTATGGTCATGTAGGGTCCATTTTTCGTACACTCTCTCCGAGGTCTTGACCCATTCATATATATTACAGGTATAATTTTGAACTAGCATATAGGTTAGGATCACATTTCTGCTTACATTATGCATTGCCTTATAACCATGTCGACTTAACTATAGGTATGGACCCACTTCGTAATGTTACGAAACCATCACACTACTACCAGAAGTGGCATTATGTAAGTGGTAGAGCCTTCCTATTCATGGGTGCTCTAGTTAGATCCCACTTTGTCATTTGGTACCCATCTTGAGATTCTTCTCCTAGGTATGGGAGTCCCTTATAGTCATGCCATGTCTTTGAGCTAGAACCTCATATTCTCTCTTGAACTTTATGTTGGCCATATCTCACATTCCCGTTTATATCAAGTTGTAATTGTATTTCATGCATTCGTTTGCCTTACTGAGATTTATGCCAGCTCCCTGCTTCAAAGTTATAAGCCATATATCCTAAGCTTGTCTCAATCCTAGTCGAGCAAAATCTTCTATATATCTTTTGTAGCTTGATCATCCCTTACAGAAAGGAGACATCCCCTGAGTGTCCTTATCCTACACATGATTCCTTGCATTGAGCATAGGTATGTTCCACTGCTTGGAACTATTTTGCTTGCCCGCACCACTCGTTTCCTCCTAGTTTTGTACTATAAGCAATTTTATTCTTTTTCAATATTTTCAATATGAAAAAGACAAAAAAAAATTAAAAAACATAAAAAGTCGGACGTGAAATGATATTACTTTTGGTAGTTGTCGAGTCATGTCGCCTTCGAACAGAGCACTATATTTCCATCCAGTTGGGTTATTAGTATGACTTTAGGACCTGTACTCGTTATTCTTATTTTTATCCACCAACTGGTTATGCTCCCATTTCCTATGGAGCGTCTGTTGATGCCTCTTGTGTCACAAAGTTGTCCCAATTTTCATGTTGAGTCTAGTTTCCTATTAGTCTTCATCTGCCTTATGCTCTTGTTCGAAGGAATTCTTAGTCTGAGTCATCCGTTCCCCAATTATCTTGACTTTGCATGTTGTCCATTCCCAATACAGTTATTGGTTCGTGCACATCTTGTTCATTCAAGTTCTTCCAAATTATCCAACGTTACTGAGTACCTCGTGTTGGTTGATGGGGATGCCTTAATGCCCTCCTTCCAGCGGATTCCATTCCATCGACTTCAGATCATCTATTTTGGAATATGAGTCTAGAGTCCATTGACTTCCTTGAGACTTGGATTCATCATTGGTAGGTCCTCTTGCCATCAATAGTTTTGGGAATACATCAATGCCCCCTGATTGATGGATTATTTCCAGTGTTTGACCTCAACTCATTTATTCAGCTTGTTGGATTGCACTTTATACCTTGATTCCTAATATCATTATCAGTAGGATATCTTGCATCTATTTTATGGTATACATCAATGGCCGATAATCAGACAATGGTCCATCATGTTCAAACTCGACACCTTTATTCGCGGTGATTCGCGTGATGGGACATGTACCAATAGCGGTTTATGTAGAAGACCTTCGAGCTTGGTGAAATTCCACATATGCTACCTCCTTTATTGTGCCAGTATTCATGAGATGTCATCTCTCACGCCCAGATTCCACTGTATTATCAGATATCTTCATCCATTATGGAGATCTTGTTCACTATATATTGTACGTGGTGATGACCACATGTGACATATGTCTATTATGCCTTTTCATGGCCATTGTACTCTTATGTATTCGAGACTTCTACATGTATATTTGCAATCACATGTTGAGATTTATCATTGTATTGTACTGATGAGTGGCTGGTTTTTTCCACCAGGGTCTTCATTACTCCACTTCTGGTATGGATATAATGTGTTTCGTCCATCAAGTTACCCCTCTAACCTCACACATTAGGGGGCATCTATTATAGCTTATTTTACCACACTTGGAAGGTCATGTTTTTATGGCCGTCCTGTCCCTATGCAGACTCCTTGGACCCCCTTTGCTCAAAATATACTTTGATGCTTCAAGAAATCCCTTAAAAAACACTTGCCTATTGCCATATGCGGGTTTTAGCTCAAAATTCGTGTGTACATGTAGCTTTCTCTACTATGACCCGTGTAAATCGGGAAATGTGCATAAAAATAAAATATTTGGAGTTTTCCTCAATGAGTCTTAAATTATGGCCTTCCATATGTCTGGAAACGCTCTGAATCGACCCTTCATTGCCAATTGAAGGGCTATATATTGAGCCTATTAGATGCATTAGAGGAGGAAAACATATGAGAGCAAGGAAACTATAGTGGATTGTTGCCCCATTCATACATGATTGAGTATGCATCCCTTTGTCCTTTTGAGCACACATTGCTACTCTTCCCAAGCTTGACATTGTCTTGTAAGCTTGCCATTGAGATGGAGGATTGAAGTGGTGGAGGCCCAGGTGGAGGACTTAGTTTCTTTGTTTCGACGAGGATCCGATAGAGTTTTTCACTGTTATCTTTGCTCATTATTAATAGAAATATCCATTTCTCATCCATTACAGGTGTATGACTATGAATATTCTTATCCATAGATGTAGTTGTATTTGATTATACATGTTGGATTTATATATGCTAGAGTAGGCTTAACACTTAACATATACCATGCTTGGTTGTTTCGTTGTTGTTGAGGATGAATTGTAGGTACAAGCGTGGCTGAAAAGCTCAACAAGGATCTACTACAACCGTCTGGAATAAGGTACGTCCTGTATCCCTTAGTGTTAGCAGCATTTATCTCTCTTGCATATTGAAGTGGATTGATTTCTGGTATCATTCAATCTATTGTGATCTACCCCAAGCCATACGAAGTTTCTCTCCGTAACATTCACCATGTTCATGACGTGGCTCAATTGAGTTCTCAGGTGGAGAAGAGTTGTCACCAAACGAATGAAAGTGTTTCATTAACTCTCCCTTTGAATCTTTCATGAATTTCTTTTACAATAGATGATTTGAATAAACTCTGAAGTCATCAAGGCTTGATACTTGTTCACTTGATGGGACCCACCTTTCTTAATTCATTTCATGAATACACAAAGGCTTAGTTTCTAAAGGTGAAAGTGAAAGGAAGATATGAATATTCAAAGGATTCATTGCAATAACAAGATATATGATTTGTAAAATAATGTAATAAAAGAAAATTGGAAATCGGTAAAATGAAGAAATTTGAAAATAATATAATGAAAGAAGATTGGAAGTGGATAAATCAAAGAAATTTGGGATTAAAATCTATGAATACATTCATAAAGTCAAAGCATGTAAATGATTTTGTGTTGAAGAATATGAATAGCATGTATCCTATTTGCTTGGATTCCAGCCATATAAATAAGAAATTTAAAATTTTAGATTACTTAAATAATTAGAAATAACGAAATTGATGTGAAATTTAAAAATTTGAAAGGACGATTCAAATTAGTAGAAGTTGAAGCAATTTTAACAAATAAATTAATTATTAATGGTGTATAGATTAATATTTTTTTTAGCTAAAGTTTTATTCCATATTATTTCTTTTTATTATGTATTTTGATGAGAATCTCATTGCATCTTTAATTTTTAGTGGGCACCTAGTTTTAGAAAAACCTCTACAACTTGACAATGGAGTTGAGAGTTTGTTAATGTTGGTCTTTTTAATGTATTCATAAATGAATACATATTTTCGTATGTGGAGTTTGATATTAAATAAAAATCAATAGTTGTAAAAAACAATGCATTTTCTTCTTGCTGATTTACAACAACCTCAATATGAGTGGCATGTGAACTATTTGGTGCGTCAATGTGAATGTAAGGTTTATTATATGTATATACAAATTATTATTAACTAATTATGTGTGTGTGTGTGTGTGTTTATCTAAATGATTTATAACAAACATAGATTTATCTTATCTGTGGTTTTATCATGTTTTAAGAGATCAAATCCTTTGATGTGCAACCTATTTTAAAGTCCTAAACATGAGGAAAAGTTTGCATTGCACCTCAAGGGATTTTATCTATCTGGATACATGTGATAGATCCAGAGATAAGATGGGTCTATCTTGGTGATACACAAAATTAAATGAATAGAATCACAATTCTCATTGTTCTAGTCCAAATTTTAGGTTTTGTGATGTTGATGAGGTTCATTCTATGTCGTTTCATTTCTAAACTTAATCAACAACATACAAGTTATAAATTTTTATTGAGCTTAATATAGGTTTTTTATTTAAAACAAAGTCATTAACACATTTGTGTAAAACAAAGAAAAGCTATGCATTATCTTTGTACAATGAACTTGACCAATGACATCTAAGATCAATGTATTGTTGAGATATTTACATTCAAGTATTAGTTATTTGTTTTGTTATGATTAAGTATCTATTGCAATAATGAGGATACTGTGAGTAACATATTAAGTGGTTAAGAGGCCAACATCCAATGTGTTAAAATAATAATCAAATATTATATATCAATGCTATAACCATGTCATTATGACCACAAATGGACACACAACATGACACAAAAATAGACAACTAGACACAAACAAGGCCTACGATCCAACATGTTAGATACCTTAGAGAGGTAAAATATGTGAAAATGAAGAAAGGTAAATGACCTCAATTTCTTGGGTTTGCTCGATGTATATTCTTTGCTCTTCAAAATTTTCATTTAGCCACATATTTATCATTAATCTTACTAATAAGTTTCCAATGCCATTGCAATTTACACCAATAACTTGTGACTAATTGTTTTGGTGTTTTGCAAAGCCAAAAAATACGACAAAAATACAAATTGAATGACATTAGGGTGATGGTGGAATTTCACACATTAAGTTTGGTTAATGAATGTGATACAAATTCTCATATCTAAAAGGATCAACAATGCTCACAATACATAGTTTCAAAGTGGAGAATAAAATAAAAGAGGTTTCTACTCTTTTTATGAAGCTTTCATTAAGTGACACTTAAAATAATGGATATACCAATATACTAGCAAGATTATACAGACATAAGTTGTGGAATGGATTTAATGTTATGGAAAGTTAAATTATATTATAAAATAAATAAAAACTACAAAAATAAAAATGATTTTAATACTTAGATGTCAAACAAATAATCGATATTAAACCTTGAAATTTAAACATGTTTTACATACATCCTCATTTAATACTAACACTGCACGTACAATAATAATTGAGAAAGAATCAGGAGGTGTCACAATAATGGATTAATGAAAATATGACCCACATTTTTTAAAATTATACAATATTTATTGTCCTTCAAAAATAAATAATTTCTTTTTTTTTGAAATTAAGATTTTTAAATTATCATTCTAGAAAGGGACGGATTCGAACCCTTTGTACATGCATTTTTTTCCGAAGATATGGTTGGGAGAGAAATGGTCAATATAATAACATATGATATATCAATACCACATGCGTTAAAGTAAAAGCAATTGCAGACCTGGAGTAGTATTAAATGGAGAGAAATGGCCTGGAGTAGTGTAGCGTACGCTCTGATTTGTTGATGTGTAGTATCTGTGTATAAACAATGGATCAGTTTAAGTGTAGTATCTGTATCCATGAAAAGTATATTTTCGGGGTTCTGAAGCTTGATATTTTCGGGGATCAGTTTAAGTGCATGCTACTGGGGTTCTAAAGCTTGATATGCGGTTCATAGAACCGCGTTCATTGAGGTAGCTTGCAACTGGGATTTGGTTTTCGAGCGTCGCTTGAACGTTGCACCATAGCACAACTCTAGTGCACACCAACCACACAATTAAATGTCAGTGCAGTCAGCGGAGCATCCCAACGATAGCGTTCAACTGGTACTAAGAATAAGTACAGCACTTTGTCAATATTTACAGTTAGTTTGGATGGATTTCGTTATCCCTAGGGGGTCTCGAAAGAAAAACAATTGTAGATGGTTTAGATTGGATGAATTGCAAGTGGTATTCGTATGAAATGGGTTTCTTTCGTTTTCAGAGATATCAAATGAATTAATGTTGTTGTTGTTGGTTATTACTGACGATATCGATGTGCTACTCAATAAGATCAGAGGATCCGGGTATTGAAACGTACGAAAATACCAATGCACTGCCGAATTTTATCGTAGTTTATTAATTATTTATTTACAGGGTTTATGGCTTTATCCTATCCTTTCCTTTTTTTTATTGTTGATCCCGCTCTCTCATATTTCCTTTCCATCATAATAACCCTAATGCAATTGTTTGCGCGGCTATGCTAATGCTTCAATAACCCTAGATATATAATTTATTTGGTCCAATGACCCTTTTATTGAATTTCCATTGTTATGATGAATTTCTCTTATATTTCATTTCAATTAACTATCTCTCTCCCCTATATATTGATCATTCTCAATGTTTTAGTAAATCTGAGTTGAGATAAAAGCTATCATAAATCTCCCCCTCAAGTTACCTATATCTATAATCCCATGTTAAAGCAAATTGCCTCATTTTACATGAGTGCCTTCTCATGCATTCATTTTGTAAATGAAATCTGTTTACTATCATTTTTTACTTGTATGCTGAGTGCAATTGGGATAAGAGTTTACAGCTGGTTCAGTTGGGCTTCTGTTTGTATTTCATTGGACAACCAATGGACTAATTACCAACCAATCGCTAACAACTGCAATAAACGGGAGGTTTCTGCTTTTAAACATTTTAAAGCGGACAATTAGTTGAAACAGTTTATTATATCTTTGTGGGATTACCTAATGATCGGAAACCTAGCCCTTCAGTACAAGACACTTAATGTTAAAACAGTTCAAATTACTTTGATGCTTCTTCCACTTGCAACACAGGTTGAAGGGAATGGTATTATTTTTACCCATTAATGAAGCCAAGGGATTAGAGCCATGGGATATAATGCTATTGGCCTCTTGCCCATCGTGTCCAGCTTGGGCACCAGCTGGGTCTATCAAACAAGACATTTAATATTCATTTGAGAGTCCCCTACCGCTCAAGAGTGAAATGGTTTAACTAATTCTCCTCTGCCATGAAAATGTATTCCAACTCTTGCCAATGTTTTTGATGTGCACGATGTAACTTTCTTTAGTTTATCCGATCCTCCAAGTAATCCAACACTCTTGAAGCCACTTCACACAAAAATAAACAGCAAAAGATTCAATCATTTGTAGTATTAAATGAATGGTACTAAATATACTACAATGTTCAATATAAACTTTAAAGTAACTAATATTAATCCCATTATTGTAAAAAAACATGATAGGTTTTATTATATAGGAAAACAGAGAGAAATGATGTTGTAGAGGTTACTTAGATCTTCATTCTTTCTTTCAATCATTTTTGTAGTTGTTGCAGCTACCACGGAGTTTCTCAGCTTTAACTGGTCACATTTCCCTGTATCTATGCATGGTATAAGATGAACCTTGGCAAGTAAAGTTGGAACTGTTGGGCATCGACATCCATATTATCAATTTAAGCAGTACCGCAACTAGACACTTGGAGAGATGAGTCATCACCAACAGTTAACTGCTCACCTCTATGATGATCTCTAATCTGAGAGGAAGTGTAGGTGCTTTGTCATATGTCTAGTATCCCCAGAATCCATTCTTGAGTAGATGTTGAGGACCATGGAATAGCGTGCAAAATGAAATGTGCAGAGTTACCGTCGTTGTCTTCAAAACAGGGCATTATATCCACTTGTTTGTGGAGCAATGTATTCAATCTTTTGAAGACTGAGGATACCGTTCTTGAAAGTATGTCCCTCCTCTTGGCAATAAGAACATATCGACCTCTTCTTTTATGAGAATCTGGAAGTGTCCTTTGGAGATTCATGTGTCCCTTGGAGAGTCATGCGTACATGAGGATAGTAATCTTAGAGCAGGCATGTTCCCAGGGGTATAGTTATTCCAAGTCAAAGGTGAGTTGGTGTTGGATAAGATTAGAAAAGACATCTTCCAAAATGGGGAAGTAGGCGTGGGAATAAAAATAGGAGTGTTCAAATATATGATAGCAATTTTTATCATGTAGCAGCAGGATTTTAACAACAATATCGATATATTCAGTCAGTGTCCGTTTTAACCTTTTACACTGCTTGTAAGAATGTCAGGTTTCAGGTTCTTCTTGGACTAGGAATTGTACTCCTCAACGGTAGCAAAATCCATCTTTAGGTTGGAGAGTTCTATTGAAGTCTTTGACTTGAAAGTTGAGTGGTGTTCATTGCACCAAATAAGGAGTGAAAGGAATCCCAAATCTGTTTTGCACTTTAATTGCCTTTTGTGTGATGAATTGGTTCCACGTAGAGAGTGATCAACACAAGAGCTTCATCCTTATTAAAACATGCAGGATCATCGCTGTCATCAGTTGCAGCCCCAAGCGATTTATACAAAGACATCCATAGGCCTTTTCTACGAAGACGAGTTGTCATTTGATCAGTCCATAAATGAGAGACAACCCCATTCAGACGACGGAACAGGCACTTTTCGTCCATGGATGTCACAATGCCAATGCAGATTTGCAGCAAAGTTTGGCTAGAACAAGGGAAAAGGGAGTTCCCTGCCCTTAAAAATGGGCGCAAAATCGCAGCAACTTCCTTAAGCTTGCCAAAAACCAAGAAAAGACCCAATAGGGGGTGTGCTGGTGAAGAAAAGGGTATAAAAACCCTTAAAACAGCTTCTTGTCCGAAAATGAGTATCGAAAACCCTAATTTAAGGTTTGAAACAACTTTCAAAAATGTTGGATAGAGGAAGAACAAATTAAAATCCATAATAGCTTTAATGCCATGTTGAAATCATAAGGTACAGGATCTACACTGAATTTATCCCCGAATAGAAAAACCTAATGCAGTGGTAAACACTCTAGAAATGTAACAACACTTTGATGATAAAGACAAGAAAGATGAACCATACCATAAAACACATTAATGCAAGAGAGATGAGCAATAGATAGGATGCCCTTAGAATGTGATCAATCACCAACTTGAATGATTGAATTGCAAAATAAGTTGAGTTGTTAAGGTATACCACTCAAATAGTGTTTGGGCGCTAGCCCCTAGCCCAAATATACTTAAAACTACAATAAATACAATATTATAAATAGTTTGTATACCAAAAAGTAAGCTCATTAAGGGAATGAGCACCCGAGATAGTGGGCTGGAACGTGGCCACTAATAATTAGTCATAAAAACTAAGCAAGTCACCCTAACATTCCTGCACACTTCTAAGTAATAGACTGAGTTAGAGAAACCAATCAAAAAACTTGAAATCACCCAAGAGCACTAATCAGTAATCACATAAGTAGTCACCATTGTCATTATTTAACTACAACAAATCTAATTTATATATCTAAATAGCCTTAGAGTCATCACAGTTCCTGCAAATGTACACCTTTATGTCGTAACCTCTCTTATGAATCTTGGTTGTTGCTAAACTTAAATTGAAAGATGAGACTAGTTTGCTTTCAAAACTTAAAGCTACTTGAAAATGAAAAGACCAGTATCAACATGTAAAAGATCTTAGTGAGGCAAATCACATGATAGGAATCAAGAGCATCTTCTCCCTAAAAAAACACTATCAACCTTAGAGGGAAAGGCATGACATATAGAAAAACAATCATGCAGAGTTGAATCGTCCCTTTTGACTTAGTCAATTTGTCGATCTGGATTTTGGGTTTACCACGGATTCACAAAACCAACAGATTGGGGTTTCTCGGGAGGGCCTTTAAATCCCAACAAGACCCCATAAACCATAGATCTTAGAGTCGATACCGCTTGAGCATTGAGGATCACCACGTGCAACTAAAAATATTTCAATACACATCTGCCAACATTGACCTTACCTCATCTCTCATAGTGTCTTCCCATCATACTCCTTTCCTGGATGAATTTGCTTAAGAACCGGACAACACCTTACCTCTTCCGCCCCCAGAAAAAGAATTGGTGTTGCATATGAAAAAATTGTACAAGGGGTAACAGGATGTTCTACTTGGGCCTCAGGTCTAGCTCGACATCTTGTGCCCGAAGAGTGATGACAGCTAAATATTTAAAAGGGTTGTCTATAGAAGATTGGTTAAGACTAGAGATTGGTTCAGACTGAAGATTGGTTCTCCCAAACTATTGAAGCCCCATGCTTTTAAGATTATTGAGAATTTTAGTAGTGGGGTATAAGATAGTGGGTTACATATACTTTTAATTCAATGAATTGTATTGATTTTTGTTATAGGGTATACTTATACTTTTGGTGCATTTTTATATAAAGTTAAGAGAGAGAAAGATGTTAAATAGTAATCTAGTGTGGTATTTTTATTATTACTATTATCAATTTAGATGATCATGATTATGCTTTACTTTATGGTTATGATTTTTGGGTACGTTACATTGTGGTATCAGAGCAAGGTCACGACACTTGGCCCTATGGTGTCTACACACGTATTTCTGAAAACTAATAGTTGTGATTTTTTGTTCTTATTTCTTGTATAGCAAAAAACTGTCTTACTAAAACTGCAGGAAGATATGGCCGGAAGATGATCCCCTACCCCACCTGCACGGGTTGAACTTAATAATGAGGATCCCCCTAATAATAACTTTGTTAATTTTGAGATTCTATAAACAGTGAGGGACTTACAAGAAGAAATTATGAACTTTAAGATTGAACATGAAAGGGTACTGAAAACTCAAGAGGACTTAAATGAAGCCCTATTTTTTAAACTGCGTGAGATAACTAATGAAAAGAAAAAAAAGAAACGTAGACAAGAAAACTCATCCTCTGACTGTCCTTACTCTGATGGAAGCCATTTATCTAGTGAATCAGAGTATTCTAGTGACAGTTCTGAGGGTAGACATAAGAAGAAAAGAAAATATAAAGATGAGCTAATAGGAGAATTCAAAAAATTAGAGCCTCCTACCTTTGACGGCGAAGTCAAAAATGGAGAAGAAGCTGAGGCTTGGCTCTTCGGAATGAAAAAGTACTTCACTACGTACAATTACTCCAACTCCATGAAGGGCAAAATGGCCATCTTCAATCTCGTCGAAAAGGCTGAGATTTGGTGGCAAGACTTAAAAAGAGCAAAACGAATAAATGATAGGAAAGTAAGTTGGAACTGGTTTAAAAAAGAATTTAAAAAAGAATACCTCTCGGAATATTACTACGAAGGGAAAGCTAAGGAGTTCTATGAGCTAAGACTAGGATCCATGTTCATGCATGACTTTTGTACTAAATTCTTATCCCTATTAAGATATGTTCCTTACTTAAACGAAGAAAAACCTAAAATACAAAGGTTTCTAGGTTGCTTGCTTAACTTTTATAAAGACAACTCGAGTTTTATGAACCGAAAACTTTGTATGAAGCAATGAGGAAGGCCAAATTAAGATATGACCAATCCAAGAGTAAAAGTGAAAATCCCTTTAATTTCAAGAGAAGAGATGGAAATGGTTATAGGAGAAGAGATTTCAAACCTTTTAATAATAAACAAAAAAGTTTCCAGAAAAGGACAAACAACCAACACTAAGAACGGAATATAAACAACCTATGAGAACTGCTGAGTATAAAGATACTACTTTTAATAAGAAAAGTGAAGAAATGAAAAGAGAACCCTTACAGTGTTGGGGTTGGGGGGCGGGGGGAGGGGGGGTCATTTCTATCGGGATTGTCCTCATAAAAAGGATAATTGGAATATTCATACAGTTCAAGGAGCAACTACAGTGGGAGAAGTTGCTCGAAACATACCATAGATTAGCGCATTGCTGGACAATCATCAAGCAGATTTTTAACCCTCCATGATTGAGGTAGAAGGTAAGATCCTTGACAAACCTATTTCTATATTAATTGATTCTGGTTCTACCCTAATTTATATATCTCCTAAGTTAGTAGATTTGTGTAAAATGAGAAAGTATGATTTTGAAAAATCGTGGTTAGTGCAGTTAGCCACCGGAACAAAAAGAAAAGTAACCAGTTTTATTTCTAGTTGTGAAGTTCATATGCAAGATTTGATTAAAAATGTAGATTTGAATGTTTTACCATTAGGATCTTACGATGTACTGATTGGCATGGCAATGGCTAGAAAAACATAAAGTGGTGCTAAATTGTTTTGAGAAAACTTTTGATTGTATTGATGAAAATGGTGAAAGTAAAATGGTTAGAGGAATTCCAAAGAAGATTCTTACTAGGAAAATTTCTGCCTTGCAATTGAAAAAGTGTGTTAGAAAAGGATGTAGGGTTTTTTCCGTACACATCACCGAAACTAATGTTAAAGAAACAAAACCTTATTTAGAGGATCTTCCTTTTTTAAATGATTTTAAAGACGTCTTCGCAGAAGAGATACCGGGACTACCTCCGAGGAGAGATATTGACTTTACCATTGAATTGGTACTTAGAGTAGTACCCGCCTCGAAGGTCCCTTATCGAATGAACACACCTGAATTGGTAGAATTAAAGTTGCAATTACAAGAATTAATAGATAAAGAATATATTAGACCAAGCATGTCTCCATGGGGAGCACCTGTCTTGTTTTTTAAAAAGAAGGATGGCACATTGAGGCTCTGTGTCGATTACAGACAATTAAATAAAATGACAATTAAGAATAGATACCATCTCCCCCGCATTGATGACTTGTTTAACCAAGTACGAGAAGCGTCGGTATTCTCTAAAATTGACTTAAGGTCTGGATACCATCAAGTAAGAATTAAGGACGAGGATGTCCATAAAACTGCATTCAGAACAAGGTACGGGCATTACAAGTTCTTGGTTGTACATTTTGGCTTGACCAATTCCCCAGCCACGTTCATGTGTTTAATGAACAGTGTCCTTCACAAATATCTAGATAAGTTTGTAATAATATTTATTGACGATATATTAATATACTCAAAAAACAAAGAAGAGCATAAAGAACATTTAAAACTAGTCTTGCAAACCTTAAGAGAACATAAAATTTATGCAAATTTTAGCAAGTGTGAAATCTTTCAAGATAAAATTCAGTACCTATGTATTTCGGTGGACCCGGATAAAATCAAGGCAATCAATGATTGGCCAATTCCTAAGGATGTAACTGGGATTCGATCCTTTATGGGAATCATGGGTTACTATCGTAGGTTCATTGAGGGGTTCTCCAGAATTGCTTATTCAATAACCTCACTTCAAAAGAAAGGAACTAAATTCATATGGTCTAATAAATGTCAAGAAAGCTTTGAAAAACTTAAGCACTTATTAACCACCGCACCTATTCTAAGGATTGCAAATCCTTACAAGGACTTCGTAGTATGTACGGATGCATGTTTAGAAGGATTGGGTGGTGTGTTATTACAAGAGGATTATGTAATAAGTTACGAATCAAGAAAACTTAAAATACATGAACGAAACTATGCAACACATGACTTGGAGTTAGCTGCTATAATATATGCTTTAAAGACGTGGAGACATTACTTAATAGAAACAAAATTTACCTTAATGTCGGATAATATAAGCTTAAAATATTTATTTGATCAACAAAACTTGAATGCTCGCTAAGCAAGGTGGCTAGCGTTTTTGAGCGAGTATGATTTTGAAATTAAACACATTAAAGGCAAAGAGAACAAGGTGGTGGATGCCCTGAGTAGAAATGCCATTCCGCTTTGTTCAACTGCCTTTAGTAGTTATAAAACAAATCTCGAAGATTTAATAAAAGAAGCAGCTAAAAATGATGAAGAGTACTTAAAGATTAAAGAACAATTGGAAACAGATGATAAGGGAAATTATTCAGCTTATTCTATAAGCTCCGAAGACTTTTAGTTTATAAAACCGATTATACATACCAGATTCTGAAGAAGTAAAACGGCTAATTCTTAATGAACTACATAAGAAACCATATTCCGGACATCCAGGATACCAAAAGATGATAACTAAGTTAAGAAAAAGCTATTATTGGCCTAACATGAAGAATGATGCTGCAAATTACCTAGCTAGGTGTATTGAATGTCAACAAGTAAAAATTGAACATCAACATCCTGCTGGGCTACTACAACCCTTACCTATTCTAGAATGGAAATGGGAGATAATAAGCATGGATTTTATAATGGGATTACCTAAAACAAATAAGCAACATGACTCAATAATGGTAGTTGTAGATAAGTTAAGTAAAGCTGCTCACTTCATACCTGTAAAGTCTACTTTCAAAGCC
>LPNX010095517.1:87162-100453 GCA_001517045.1 Pseudotsuga menziesii
TTGGTTGCATGGTATTCCAAAGGTTGTGATTTCTGATAGAGATGTGAAATTTACTGGTAACTTTTGGAAATCCTCGTTTAAAGGTCTAGATACATAACTAAATTTTAGCACTGCTTATCATCCTCAAACGGATGGACAAACTGAAAGAACTAATCAAGTGTTAGAAGATATGCTGCGAATGTACGTAATGGATAAACCAGGTAAATGGGAAGAGTATTTGCATTTGGTATAATTTGCTTATAATAATGGGTATCAAGCTTCTTTGAAAATGAGTCCATTTGAAGTTTTGTATGGCCGGAAATGTCGCACTCCTGTGTCTTGGGATAACCCTGCTGACAGGATTGTTCTAGGACTAGACATGTTAAAAGAAATGGAACAAATGGTGAAAGAGGTACAACAAAACTTAAAAGTTTCCCAAGATCGGCAAAAAAGTTACGCAGATTTAAAATGAACTCCAAGAGAGTTCAATGTTGGAGATCACGTATATCTAAAGGTAAAGTCAAAGAAGAGTTCTTTGAGTTTGGGAAGATGTTCCAAGCTGGCACCAAGGTATTGTGGACCTTTTGAAGTGTTAGCTAAGATAGGGCCGGTAGCCTATGAGCTTGCACTTCCACCTAATATAAAAGTGCACAATGTATTTCATGTTTCATTGTTAAAAAAATATATAAATGATGCTACTCATATAATTGATTGGGATGTGATTCAGGTAGAACCCGAGGGCGAGTTCCAGACCGAACCTTTCCACATTCTAGACAAGAAGGAACGTATGCTCTGGAATCGAGCCATCGTTCAAATAAAAGTGCAATGGAAGCACTTCAGCCCTGAAGAGGCAACTTGGGAAATGGAGGATAAAATGCGGGAAGCATATCCCTCCATGTTCCAGAATGAGCAAGGGAGCTCAGAATAAAAAGAACACCGAGGACGGTGTTAAAAATAAGGGGGGGAGAAATGTAATACCTCCATGACATTACTTTTATTTTTCATGTTTTGAATTTTTTTTTTTTTATGTAATGAGTTATGAAACTCAAAGATTGAAATGATATTTGCACAAACAAATATTTTTATTTATTTATTAATAAAGAAAATAACACTTGGAGAACTAAACTACATGAGGGGATACCAACCATGGCACCAAAGAACATGTGTAAGCAAGCTAGAGTGATTGATACCAATCAAATCCCATCCAAAGCTCAACAACCAGACAAGATCCTAAATCATACGGATTTAGGGATCTGATTGGAGATTTGATTGAGATGGCATAAGACCTGGGCAAAGCTATTTATATGAGTGCACTGGAATAGCATGGGACGCTGTGTTGTGCATGGGAAAAACGATTGTTGAGCGTTTTTCTATTTTTATAAGTCCATCGTGAGAACCTGTTACGGACTTGAGATTGAGTGCCGCGAGGAAGTGTCTTGCTGTTCTAGTGCATGGTTGATGATCCAGCTCAGGGGTGGAGCGGAGCAAACCTTTGAGTTGCTGCCTCCTATGGTTGGGAGGAGTTGAATCTCCAAGTTGTCATTTTCGACATCATTTTCAAGTAAGTATTTTTTTTATTTCTACTGTGCAAAGTATTGTTTGAAATATATAATATAGATCCAATTCTTATATGCGCTAGAAATATCTTTCAAAATTGATTATCAAATATTTGTGTATATTTACTTTTGCGTGGATCTAGTTCTTTGTCAATGCTGTGGCCATGTGGTTCCAATCCCTACAAATGTTTTTACTTTTTGCGTTTTTGGATATGGGGATTCATGTGGAGGATAATGATCCGATCGAGTCTTGGATGTATTTTATTTATTTATTTTACTGTGATTTACATCTGGTTTCCTGCATTTCAGACCTGGAAGTATCTCAGCATACTTGATTGACTATATTTTGCATCTAGAAGAATCTCTGTCTATTTCTATGGTTAACCTTCAATTATTAACTAGACGACCTACCCAAGATCTTCAATCACAGGATCTGCACTTATGTGATCAATATTTTTATATCTGAAATTGTATTCGAATGTTTGCGTCTAGATCCTTTCATCAATATTTTTATACCTGAAATTGTATTCAAATGTTTGCGTCTAGATCATTTCTCTGTATGCAAATACACCTGATAAACGTGCCAGCTTGATCTGTTTTTTTTATTTTATTTATTATAGATCCATTCGGGTATAGATTTCTCAGTATACATTTTCACCTTTGCATTTTACCTGCGATTTTATCTTGGTTACAAATTTGATCCCAATTTTTATCTGTCTTGATGGAGGAATGATCCGAAATTTTCAATAACCAATAAATTTTTATTAACAAGTGCAAATACTCGGCTGAGACATCTCTTTAATACTAAAAGTACTTAATTTATTTATTTTTCTTTACCTTCGATAACATTTTTTTTTTCCTATTGGGTAACGGCATAACTCATGTGACGTTCTATACTTATTATGATCCATCAATATGACAAGATGTTGTAAGGATTCAGGTGTACACTAGTCACTTAGATAATGCCTTAGAATTCCATCTTAATATGTTTCAGTTCAGTTAATAGACATCAAATCTAAATATTTTATAATTCATCCATAAAGTTGAATGTTAATTATAAAACGAAGGTTATATGTCATGATGCTTATTTTGTGAAATAAGAATGCTAATTAGGAATTGAAGGTTAAATTTCATGGTGTGAATATCGTGAAATAAAAAGAATCTTTTATTTAAAAGTGAACATGGCTTTAGCTTATTATAGGAAAACAATTTAATTGCTTATTTGATATTATGTTTATGTAAATATATATGATATTATTGGAGGAATGTATATTTTTGCATTATAAGTGTTTATGGGTTTAGCAGAGTAAGTATAGTTTTGAAGGTATGGAAATGTTAATTTGGTAAATGTTGTGTTAATAGAGTGTAATTTAAGTTGTCTTTAGATGCTTTTACGATTATTGAGAATTTTAGTAGTGGGGTATAAGATAGTTAGTTACATATACTTTTAATTCAATGAATTGTATTGATTTTTGTTATAGGGTATACTTATACTTTTGGTGCATTTTTATATAAAGTTAAGAAAGAGAAAGATGTTAAATAATAATCTAGTGTGGTATTTTTATTATTACTATTATCAATTTAGATGATCATGATTATGCTTTACTTTATGGTTATGATTTTTGGGTACGTTACATAGAAGAAGATCCCTGGATTGGGGCTAAAGGTAACTACAAATTATCTGAGGCTTTAGTGTTAAAGTTGCATGAAGTTGGTATTTTTCCTCTATGGAGTAAAGGGATGCTTGGTCACAGGGTTGGTTGTCTGCGAGAACCTTAAATATTCAAGGGATTTTTGCGGAGTGGACTTCCTTTGTAAATCTTTTGAATCATAGTGCTATCACATTATCAGAAGAAGAAGATCAACTCAAATGGTCAGAGAACAGTGGTCCAGGGGTTACTCTCTCAACTTAGGTTATGCAGCCAGAATTGAAGAGGGTATCATGGGCTTTAGCAAACAAACCTCTAACATGGGATAATGGCCATAAGAGAAATTAGGAAGGGCTTGAAAGGTGCATTCTTTGTAAGACTAGAACTGAGTATGTAGACCATTGTCTATGAACTACACATTTTCCTTAACTGTTTGGAGGGAGGTTTCCCATGCTCTAGTGGCTTTAACCAAATGGAAAAAGATGTCTCTAGTTGATTGTCTCCTAGACTGGCTAACAGAACAGGGCAGTTACAGAGTTCTAGGCACTTTCCCTTCTGTTCATATATAGAATTTGGTGGACCAAGGACTAGATGGTCTTCCAGGATTTGATCCTTACCCTTGCCTAGGTAGCCCACAGGATCATATTGGAAAATGATACAAACAAGGTCATCCCAGAAAGGCAACATGACAGAATCCTGTTGATGCCAAGTATAGATCATGAAAAACCTTGGGGATTTTTTAACGGTGCAAGTAAAGGGGTCCCATGTATATGTGATGTTGGGCATGTCCTTTTGCTTAGATTCAAATCATTATTTTCATTTAAAGTACGCTTCTGGGAAAGAAAACATGGAAGAAATTTATGCTTTAAGGGTTTTGTTAAAAACTGCAGAGGAGAGAGGTTTGGACTCTGGAACACTTCCAAGTCTTTGGTGATTGAAAAATCATGTGGGATTGGACAAATCTACTGTGCAACATTGGAAACCTGGGTCTAAACGCTATTATGAATCAAGTGAAGGAGTCAAAAGACACTTTTGGGTGTATTTCTTTTACTCATTTTTATGGTGAATTCAACACTCAAGCAGACTTTTTAACTAAAGAAGCCTTGATCATGTAGGAGGGTACTCTACTTTTCAACTTGTGTACAAAGGAGGCACTTTCATTTCAGAATAGTAGTAAGAATTTTAGTCTGAATGTAAGGGCCTGGAAGTTCGTATAAACTTCCAGGATAACTTGTACTCCTTTTTGGCTTTTGGAGGAAGACTGTAGTACAATAAGTAGTCTTAGTATTTATTTTGCTGCAATATGAACAGATAGTTATGGAACAGTAGCTGAGTCATACAACTACAACACAATGTATATTTGATTTCTATTTCAAAAAAAAATTAAGAGTTCAGCGAGAAGTTGGAAAAGAAGAATTGCTTGGATAAAATCTTTTTTAGTTCGATCAATGGCATTAGATGTTAGTGCTAGTAAATAGTCACTCACATTTCCAAATGAAATAACCCCAATTCACTTCTCAATTCCTACCCATCTCTGTTGTGATTTCCACCCAAGCATGCCATGTCAATCTACTCTACTGCTGGCCATCTAGGGACAACATTTAGAAAATCCACCACCAATATGCCACTACTCTCATGCCCTTACTGAACAAAGACCTACAAGCAACTTGCTAAATTTTAACTAATCCTTGAAAATATCAAGAACCAAACAAAGACCTACAAGTTGCTTGGGAAATATTTACTCAATCCTCAAAAATTTATGTTATATTTTTTAATTTCTTTTTTTTTTTAATTACTACGATGTAAACTGCTGAGTTTTTCAATACTAACAATGTTTTCCCCATCTATTTTATACATTTACATTTCTATGTTTGCATCTCGTAGGTTGGTTGGCCCACACAAGGGGGTTGCCATTCATTTGTGGAAGTTGTCATGGATGTTAACTCAAGAAGGTTGGTCACACGCTCCGATAAAGAGTGTATGGAAGAGGTTGCCTCTTGATAGGTGTTAGTTTGTGTTTGGCACTTAGTTAAAGGAAGCTCATTCAAATTTCCAGTAACATAAGACTTTTGTTTTGTCCTTCCAATGTACATGCCTGAACTTGGAGAATCAATGGCAAGCCTCATCTTCAAATGTGCCATTTTCCAATCTATAAAAATATTTTTATCTAAGAATATCAAAATATTGAGGGCTAGTTAATCAATGGAGTCAAAGAAGAAAGCATATAGATTCAACAGATGTAATCCCCTGGCATACATTAGTAATCTTTTGGGCAAATTACAAATGCAAACTTATGTTATTTCCCTTCCTCAACTTATGCTCTTCAGAGATTACACCAGGAAAATGCTAGACTAGCATAAAATTGTTAATAAATGTAAAAATCATATCCAAGCATCTCTAACAGCTTCTTGTTTGTCATCTTCATAAAAACCTACAACAAGATGCAAACTTATGTTATTTCCTTTCCTCAAATTATTCTCTTCAGAGATTACATTAGGAAAATGTTAGACTAGCATAAAATTGTTAATAAATGTAGAAATCAGATCCAAGCATCTCTAGTAGCTTCTTGTTTGTCATCTTCATA
Source organism: Pseudotsuga menziesii (assembly GCA_001517045.1). Lineage (NCBI taxonomy): Eukaryota > Viridiplantae > Streptophyta > Pinopsida > Pinales > Pinaceae > Pseudotsuga > Pseudotsuga menziesii. The sequence continues at coordinate 92,931 of LPNX010095517.1, forward strand.
GAAAACCTATAACAAGATGCTAGAAAATAGTCACCCCTTATTGATATGTAAAACAAAATATATCCATAATGCAATTATTCAGAAACAAGTACTCAAAGAACTTGAATGCTTATCGAGATCTTCAGACAATGCTCATAGTTTGTCCTTTAAGTGCTACAACAATGTCTGACCTGCTTTTCCTTAGCCTCTGCCTCCATAAAAATGTTATTCATGTGCTTGTACAAAGGGCCTATTGTCTGCTTCATTTTGGATGCACAAGGGTGCCATCTCATCGAAAATTAGGGCCTCCTCTTGTAGCATGTATCTGCCAAGATATACACAACATGCTTCAGCCTATGAAAAAAACACCAACACAACATTCTATTCCCTACTTGTTCATGGCTGGGACAGTAAGCAAAGTGAACTACCTTAAGTCCTCTGTCATTCGTTTAAGCTCTTCAATTGACTTTTGTAGCTCTAGAATGCAGAAAACACAGGTACAAAGCTACATTAGAGGAAATTTGGGGTCTAAAATGGGCCTCCTAAGGAAAATAATAAAATAATAGTTAAAATAATAAAATAATAGTTGGAATAGGGTTTTTCCGGAAATTCCACAGTAGACATTTTTAGTCGACGTTTCGATTCCGAATCGGGAACCATCATCAAGACAAGTAGTCAATTTGGATGGGTAACCTTGGTTACAAAGAACATGACATCAAGAGAACCTTTAGGAAACCCTTAGGCAAACTAAAAAAACCCCACCAACGCACTGACAAAAAGAGGGCCTACCTCCCTTACATTCAAGGCGTCACGGATAAGATTTCCAAAATCTTAAAAAAGAAAGAAATCCTTACTTCCTTCAAACCCCTAGAAACCATAAGGCAAAAAATGAGGACTGTTAAAGACAAGGTTGATGAGCATCAGCATAAAGGTGTCTATAAGGTCACATGTTCATGTGGCCTTAACTACATTGGGGAAACTGGTAGGTCGCTCAAAGTTAGGTTAAAGGAACATGGAGCCGACATCCGCAACCAGCGTGTCCGCACCTCTGCCTTGGCAGAACACTCGGAGAAGTCTAAACACCACATATGTCTTGAAGACTCTTCGTTTCTTGCAAAAGAAAACCACTACTTTAAACGAAGATTCAGAGAAGCCCTAGAAATTATCAAACACCCTAATAACCTCAATAGGGATGGTGGGTTTGAAGTTAGCAGGAATTGGGTCCCCCTTATCAAAGGTCAAAACAAGTCCGAACTGCCTAGCAGATAAATAAATAAATTAACCCTAAAAACCCAATTATTAGCAAAACCCTAATTTATTAATTAATTAGTGAACCCTTAAACCTTTTTAATTAGCAAACCCTAATTTAATTAATTTAAATAATATAATTTCCTAATTAAAAAACTTAATACCTTGTAAAAAAAAAACCTTAGTATAGGTTTATAAATAACCCTAATTTCAACTTTAGCTTTTCTTTAAATAAACTTTTTAAAACTTAAATAAAATTTAAAATATTTAAATAACTTTAGTATTAATTAATACCAAAACTTTGTTGTTGTAGATCAACACCTTATTTTTAAAACTTTAAATTCTAAACTTTAATTTTGAAACTTTAAAATTTTAATATTAATTTAAAATTTTAATATTAATTTAAAACTTTATTAAAATTTTAATATTACTTCAAAAATTTATTAAATTCTAAACTTTAAATAAACTTAAATTTTTTAATAATACTTTAAACCTTAAACTTTAATATTTAAACTTTAAAGAAATAAAAATAAAAAATCTTAAAGATTTGTTAATTAATAAAAATTTGTTAATTAATAAAAAAATTATTATTGAAAGAATTTAAATAATTAAAAAGATTAAAAAGATTTTAATTAAAAATTAAAAATTAAAAATTAAAAATTAAAAATACTCTACTTATACCTAAGATTAGTTGGCTTCTTTTAAATTGGTGAACCGAAGCCTATTTATTCTCCAGAGCTGCAGCTTACCCATCCAAATCGACTGCTTGTCCTGATGATGGTTCCCGATTCGGAATCGAAACGTCGACTAAAAATGTCTACTGCGGAATTTCCGAAAAAACCCTATTCCAACATATCTCACCGCAGAAACCTACAAAATGAAAATAATAGTTATTAATTTTGGAGCAAGAATGAAAAAAACTACTTTTTGTGTTCATATTTTAGACATATTTCCCTGTGTTTTTACTCAAATTCTGAGCAGGAGAGCTTGTTGGATGCGGAATTTAATTCCGCATCCAACGAGTACCCACACTTCATACTTTTGACGGACCCCGCTACCCAAAAAACAAGAAATACTTGAAAAAACGTGATGATGATGTCATCATCACATTTTTTTCATGTATTTCTTGTTTTTAGGGTAGCGGGGTCCATCAAAAGTATGTAGTGTAGGTACTCGTTGGATGCAGAATTTAATTCCGCATCCAACGAGCTCTCCCGCTTGAAATTTGAGTAAAAACACAAGGAGATATGTCAAAAATATGAACCAAAAAAGTAGTTTTCTTTTATGACAAATATGTCAATTCAACCATTATGGTTGACTCATTTTATTGAAATTCTATTGGATCTTGAATTCCAACTCACAAAATTTATTGTTGGCACGTTTTCTTATAAGGCCCATTTTAGACTCCAAATTTCCTCTAATGAAAGTTGCCATAAGTTTAAAAATTTGTCCAAGGAACAATTTAATAGACAATGGGATTGAGAAGCTACTAGTTTTCACCAAAATAGTCCACAATCATCCACAAAGCATAATTAACAGGCAGATCAGATTATATAAGATAATTTTAATAATGTTCAATGAATGACCACAAAAGTGGGTCAATGGGACTAAAATAGTACAATCCGTGCAATACATAGTGGGAATGCACAAGCAGTGCCTATACACTAATGACAACAGAATAAGGTCTACGATATAAGAGCAAAGCTACAAAGAGCTAAGATACTAGCACAAAGAAAGAGATATGCAGAGACATAAATTGAGTACATAAGCAAAAGCTCATCAAGAACATATCAACTTGTGCTGGAACTAGAAACCAATACTGTAAGAGAGGTGAGAGAAGAAGTCATCTCCTCATTTGTAATCACCATGAAAGGAATAACGAACTGTTGAGATAATTCAATAGGATGTACTCTAATGAGCATTAACTGCACAATGTACTCTTTGCAAAGAGCAGAGAATTTGTACAAGGTGACTACAATAAGATGCATTCTTATGAGCATAAAACCATTAATGCATACTTTGAAGAAGTGCATAAACTCCACCACACTTGGAAGAAGTGCTATAAAGTTGCCAACAGAAAAAGCAGAAAAAAACAAGAAAAATTATATGGTGATAACTTCTCCAAATGGCTACAGTTGACTGTTTCCTCATTTCAAAAATGATCAAAATAACTATTTTCTCATCTCAAAATCTTAATTCTATCATGTTCAAAGTTAGTGTAAACTCTGTTATTTTACCTAAACAACCTGTGTTTCTCCTTTTATGAACTTGATATGCCAGCCATACAAAAAAATCCAATGCGAATCTTTCACCATTCCCCAGTGTGAATGACTGCTCATTTTTTCATAGGATTTGCAGCAATGGCTACCACCAAGATTTCTCTAATGGTCACATGCCTGATCACCATCAAAAGCCTAGATATAAACAAGCCTGATCATCATCACAATTCATTATCCCAAGAAGGACAAAGGAATGTAGCCATGTGAGATGCCCGAGATTGTATGTATCAGCATTTGCAGTTTGATAAACAAGGCCTTCCACCTTCACAGTACTGAAATTGCCAACCGATAGGAAAATCATTCTCTGAGGCTCTAGAGGTGAAAGCCACAATGAACAGCAGACTAAAACTTGAGATTGAAGAGAGACGTGGAAAGAGGCCTGAAAAAATGGATCTCCCGTGAGACTTTGTCCAAGTTATTGTCCATGTGGTATGAGACTGAGAACCTGAAGAATTCATAAATTTATTGTCAATCAATATCTCTGGTCTTTATAATCTATGTGTGTTCTTGTGTCTGTGTCATACAGGAGGATGATGCAATTGGATTTGGATCATTTACTTCTGCAGCTAACAAATCAGAGGAAGGGCGAACGATCAATGCTCTCTCAATAATGGATTCTATTAATATCTCGTTTGCCCTTTGCTCTCACAGATGCTGGAGATTTTTTGTTAAATTCAAATATCATGCATGAGCTTCATTCCATTTTGTCAAAATTGTTCTAGGGTTTGGTTCGATTCTTTTATGCATAGCAATTTCTATTTGGAAAGAATTATCCAGGCTTTATCCATAGTGGTGGGCTTTCAATTGGGATTTCAATTCAACGTACGTTTCCACGACAGGGTCATTTAATATCGGCTCTCAAAATCAAATCTTAATCCTTTTAGTTTAACAATTCCATTCATTTCAGCAGTTTTTCAGTTTATTTTTTCCACCATCCGATTCATTTCCCCAATTTTTCTGTTTATTATAAAATCTTAATCTTTTCACCAGTTTTTCTTAATCTTAATCTTAATTTGAGCAGTTTTTCTGTTTATTTCTTCCACCATCCCATTCATTTCAGCTTTCAACAATTATGGGAAGGGATTCGGCATTAAAAGAGCTTCCATCCATTCATCCAAGTCAAACCACACCAGGAACAGGGTATCAGCCACCCATCAACATAGTCACTTACTCATGTAAACTTGATACAATATTTAAAATTATGGTCCTCTTGGAAAATTATTTGATATACTCCCTTTATGTATAAATGAGAAAATGAAGACACTTTTGTGGTCTTTAGCGTTTTATCTTATATCATTTATCTTGTTGGTGATTTTATTTTTTAACTATATAATGTTTCTTATTTAAGTAATCAATTTGATTGTTTTGTTGTTGGTTCTCTTACCATCTAGGTTAAGAAGATGTGTATTTTTTGTCAAAATAATAAAATTAAATGGAAAAAATTGCCATTGACTAAGAGCCATCCCATTTGATATTTTCCTTGGAGAATCGCAAATCACTTAAAATCTGGCAACCTTCAATTTTTATAAAATACTTGGTTTTATTCTTCTATGCCTATGATTAGTGTTATATGTGGATTTATAGGTCTTTGGAAACTTTGGTGATTCGTTTTATCTTTAAGTGAGATCATTTAGTGGTAGAAAATTTAATGTTCTCACCTAACTAATATTGAAATATTGTTGTTTTGAACCTTACATGCTCATGCTATGCAAACTTTTGCTTATCAAAAACAAAGTATGATTTGTATTCTCTTATAAGCAAGCTTCCTTGGTGATTTTTGGACTAAAACTTGAACTTTATTGGTAGCAAGTTTATTACCTAGATTTATGATGATCCATGTGAAATTATACTCTTCTTATATATTTGTTTTTGATATATTATGCTAGAAGGCGTTGATGTGGATCTATAACACCTTGCTAACTTAGAATATCTATTTTTTTGTATCCCGAGTAGGCTTGCTTAATTTTCATTATAAATTGAGATTTTTCCTCCATGCGATCCTTGAACCTTCATGTTTTAAAGATGGTTATGCTTTAACATTTTTTTATTCCTTGATGTAACTAGAAATATATACTCTATGTTGGATGGTAGCTCTTTTTATGACCTTGAACATGAATGCTTAAAGAATGGGAAGACTTTGAAGAAGATAGGTCAAACCTTGTTGAACTTTCTTTTGATTGATTCATAAATAAAAAATCATTGATACTATTTGATCCCCACTTTAGGTGCACACTTCTATATATTATTGTAGATGTTATGGTTGTAGGTGCATAGTTGCAAACACCTAGATAGAGATTTGTGTTGGAAACATAAACTCCCGTAGAAACCTGTAAGTGGGAGCTTTTGTAGCTTCTCTATGCATCGAAGCATCCATATTAATGTAAACAAACCATAAATTTGTAGCTTTCTAGTTCCTTTTATTTTTAAATCACATTATTGGTGGTGTGTCTTGTGATTCTCAAATTAGTCATTGCATTAGAAATGTATTAGGGTATCATTAATTATGCATCTAGCCATTTCAGAAGAACTAGTTGATGTATGATTTAAAAAATGCCCCCTATTACCAATGCACTTGATAATAGTTAGTTGCACTAGTAATAGTGCTTTTGAGTATTACTCCCGCACCAATAAAAAAATCCACTTCAAAAATATTGCCATCATGAATAAGATTAGATGCATGAATAAGATTAGATGCATTGTGTATAATGCAGCTTGATATTGCCAATGCACCATATCCAATTCTTCAGTATATATACAACACATTGCTGTAGGAAAATGTAGGTTTTACTAATTTTTCAATTTGTGATGTAAGGAACCATTTTGGCTTATTGGTGCCTTAATAAAATATATGGATGTTCCATAATTAATGTGTCTTTACTAATCTACATAGAGTGAATCGTACATTATTTATTTACAGTGAACATCACTATTGATGTGATTGTATTTTTTAAGTGCATCATAGCATTTAGCATAAGATTTTTGGAGGAAACTTTAATTTCATTTGAATAGATAAAAATGATAATTTATATATATGTTTTATAATTTCAACTTGTTGTGTGTGTATGTACGTGTGCATGCCTAATGAAAATTGTTTGTGAATCATAGATAATAATGGTGATAATGACAAGAGTAAGAGAAACAACATATTAACCCATACAACTTTGTACGTGAGTTGAAGGATTGGGACAGGGAGAGGTATCTAAACCTCACCTTCTTACACAACAGAATTGTTCCATTTAGAGGAATGTTAGCCTCCCCATTTTTTATGATACTACCTCTCTTAGGGGGGAGATGGCCATATTCATTTAGTTGATCCGTCATCGGGATCATGATTGGTAGTATTCAAGACCAATCTTTATTTTATTATTGGGTTGTCTAGGAGGGGGCGGGGGGATTTTTTCTAATTCCTTGATCTTTCATTCAGTTTTTCAAGCCAGAGTTGGAAAGCATTAGTTCAAATATATGTCAATGCAGAGATCATTGACCTTAGTGACTTTCTAGTTGTTGGAAACCTGCTTTGTTTTCATGCATTCAAGGAATAGGATGTTATGTGCTCATCTCTTTCAGTCATCACTGACACACTCTAATTTTTAAGGGAAGTCTATTATTTTCCGTTTGATGTATTATGTATATACTTTATTTCATAGGCCCATATTAATTAGGTGGTAAACCATTTTTTTAGGCATTTTTTTCTCTGGATCATTTTTTTAGAGGTTTTTTGTCACATTACCGACATACCCTCTCCTCCCTTTTAGGGAAATTACTTATGTGCATATGCACATGTGGTGGTAGACATTTCCCAAGAGGGACCAACTAGAGAAGTTGTGTAGGCATGTTTCTTTAGAGGTTTTGCATTTGTTGGGTAGTGTAGATGATTAGTCCTCAACCATGTAGAGTATATGTAGACATAGATGGTGTAACATCCCCATTTGCAATACATAAAAAAATTTCTAATTAATCAAAGAAACAGAAACAAGGTGTTTGTTTTGACTCTCAAGATATTTTATTGATCATGCA
>LPNX010095543.1:0-13199 GCA_001517045.1 Pseudotsuga menziesii
ACACAGCTTCGACAAGCACCAGGCTCAATTAAAATTGAAATAGATGCATTCAAAACCTTACTTTCTATTTCGACAATAGTGTCTTGATGGTCTGGTTGTCAGCCATCGAGTGCTGCATAGATCCTAGGTGTATTAGCCATGTCTTCTACTGTTGGGTCTTATTGTAAATTGTGTAGGACTCCATTTGTCTTGTTTGGGAAATCTATCGCATAATGGGGCCCTTGAAATTTCTAGCAACTGCCCTGTAGCGGGGAAACCTTGGCTCCTCCGTTTGCTGTTGGTTTGTTGGCATTTGGTGCAGGTACATTTGGCCGTGAACCAGGTTTGTTGAAATTTCTGTTAGGTGGGAAACTATTGTTCTGTTTCTTGTAGGGATGTGTCTTAGAACCGGGTTTTCGGCTGTCTGAGAAGGACCTAAATCTNGCACATTTGGCCATGAACCAGGTTTGTTGAAATTTCTGTTAGGTGGGAAACTATTGTTCTGTTTCTTGTAGGGATGTGTCTTAGAACCGGGTTTTCGGCTGTCTGAGAAGGACCTAAATCTATCTTGATTTCTGTTTATATTTTCCTGTCTCAGTCGTCCATGTTCATAACAAATTATAGCCTTGTGCAAGGTGGTGTCTAGAGTTTTTGGGAATATCAAACTCAATTCTCTCTCGAAAATTTGGAGGGAACCATCCCAAAAATTGTTGTATCTTGACCTTTTGGTCCTTTATGTAAGGTAGTGAAATAAATCTAAAAATCCATTGATAAAGGCATCCATAGTTAGGGAGGCCATCTTTAATTCGTTGAATTCTTTTACTTTTTTGTCAAAGAATATTTCAGACATGTACTTTTTCTCGAATATTTTGTTGAAAGTACTCCATCTCATATCTTTTACTTCGTCCCTCTTAGTATGTTTCAAGTCTTTTACTTTTTTGTCAAAGAATATTTCAGACATGTACTTTTTCTCGAATATTTTGTTGAAAGTACTCCATCTCATATCTTTTACTTCGTCCCTCTTAGTATGTTTCAAGTCTCTCCACCATCTAGCTGCATTTCCATTCAAGTTGTAAATGGCCAGCTGAGATTTCATCTCATTGGAGTAATTATGTACTTGAAAGTATTTATTCATACCCAGGAGCCATTCCTAAGTCTTCTCTCCAGTATTCATTTCCTCTTCATAAGTTGGGGCTTTGATATTTTGAAATTCTCCTTGAAGGCTATCATCACTTTTCTACCTTTTCTTGCAAGGAGAGGGTGATCCATCACTGGAATAACTTTGATATCCTTCTTCTATGAATTCAGGGGTGTGTTCTTCTCATCCCTCCTCTCTTGGTATGCTGATCCTTCTTTTATGATGACAGTTTTCTTTGGATTTGTTTGTTGAGTGGGTGGACTGTCTATGGGGGTTTACCCCTGTCAAGTTCCGAAGTAGAGCTTCATTTATTTCTTTCTGTTCTCTCCTTTCATTTATGTTATCATATTTAAAACTCTGTATAGTCTTCATTAAGTCGAAATTCAGTTCCACCATGAGTTCTTTTTTTCGAAATGGGGAATTTAGGTTCCCATGTCGACTGTTGTTCTCTTCTGTGTCCATGATTTGGACTGCTCTTTAAATCTGCAGTTCAAAATAGTCAGTAACAATATTATTCTATTAGATTAAAAGTCATAAATAAAGTTTCAAAAATACATTTCTGCAGTGGATGTTTAGAGTGAGCCCAGAAGGTTTGTAAGTGTTCGAAACTAGGCTTTGATACCACTTGAAATGTTCCTTAAATCCGATTTTTTTTGTATGGTTAATAAACTGTTAGGATCTAAGGGTCATCTAAAATTACTTCAGCATTGTATAAAATTATCAAGAAAGATACTTGTATTCATGTTCTGGATTTTCTCTCGTAGGTTAATACATGGTGTTCTATTTGCTTATGGTGATATTTACTATCGTTTATTTGTATACTGATGTTTCTTGTCTATTTGTGTCATTTATTTGTCTAATGATGTTTCTTCTTCTGTCTACTTGCTTCATACTAGTTTATAATGGATGTTTTAATACGTAACCCATTCTTATTTACTAAAATGTTGTGGCTAACTTAGCTTTGCTTCTAAAGAGAAAATAGTGGCTGTATTTACTTAACGACTCAACGAAAAGGTATGAATGACTCCTATGACTTGGGATTACTTAGTTCGTTATGAACTAATGCATGAGGAACTCGTTGTTTTTGCAGGTGCTATGTAGCTAAGCCCATGTTGAGTGTATGTTCTGAAGGAGTGACAAGATCTAACAAACAAAGGTTATGACCCTAAAAACTAAGGGTTCAAATGCATGGTGTAAAACATAATCAAAATCAACATAGGGGCTAGCGACTATAAGGAAAGGGTAAAAATCAAAACCTTAGTGGGAGTGGTTGAAGCTTTAAATGAGGCCACGTGAAGGGCTTTGTGTCACCTTCCACGCTAGACTATGCATATGAACAAAACTTTGGTTTTGAAACCCTTATTGTATGTGAAAATGGTGAATGGAGTGAGCTACATGGTTAGGGTTTTTGTTAGCAGAGTGTGGACAACAGGTTTGTAGATGCAGCTTCATTGCTCAAGTATGCACTTCTTCTTCCTTGTGATTCAAAACTTTTACTTGCTCATTGTTTTTTTGAAGCATGCTCTGATGTTTGGACTAATTTCGTGGCAGGTTCAATGTTGGAGCAGACTTGCGACTGAGGGAAAAAGGAAGACCGTCAAGCCATGCCTTGGTAAGCCCATCTACAAGGGTCTTTAGCCTCAGGTTGGTTGTTCTGTGTTTTGAAAGGATTTGAGGATGCACTATCTGTGGTTTTCATGGATTTCCATTTAGAGTTTACAAGGGTTTAATGTATTTATGATCATGTTCAAGCGCTGGTTGAACTTGTAATGTAATATTGACAGTGGGTGAATTACTACTAATTAAAACCCTATTTCTGGAATTTCAAGGTTGTATCATGGTTCTATTTCATGCACTTTGTGTTGATTTAAATTATGAAATCGTGGCCTGGTTATTTTCTGGGCAAAGATTTTAAATGGTGAGAATGTATCTTGTTATGGATGCTCTGTATTTGGTTTTAAATGTTGATAGCTGGTAAATGAGGATGTAAAACGTGGGGTTTTTAATCCCTGCATTGTGAAGTTGAGGGTATTATGTATACTCCCATTGCTAGTGCTGTTGGGATATGGTGAAAAGATTTGCACTTTAAAAGTTTGTTCAGTGTGTTTAAGAGAATGTCTGGGTAGATGTAGTTGATTTGATTTTACATAGACTCTTTAACTCAAATATGTTGTTTGAATTTATCTGGGCAATGTATTTTGATTTTGGTGGTGATATGCTGCGTTAATAGTGCCATTGCCAACAATGGCAGTGCTTGTAATTTCTGTTGGATTCGAAAATCTTTTGTTTGATTTACTTCTATGTAGAAGAATGGGCAAATCCCTAGCTCTGTATTCCTATAAAATCTAAATGTCACGTTGGAATGAGTTTCATGCCACCGCTAGAAGCGTGGCCCTTCCTTTTACAGGATGGCTGGTAAATTCACTCCATGGGATTCGATGGTGGGTTGGATATCGTGATACCCTGGTTAACTTGTCTAGAATTGTTTATGTATTTTCATTTAATTCTTTTTAACGGTTTAAGCATGCTTTCAACCAATGCTATGCATATTTTATGGAGTTATAATCGTAGTTCTGGAGATGTTGATATCATGGATTTTAGGCTCCAAAGATTCGACCTGTCGTGAATTTACTCTGTTATCGTTGACATATAAAGGTTTAATTAAATGATAGTTTATTTATCAGTTATATTTGTAAAACCTATGTGGATGTTTGGTAATAATATATTAACTATTTTATTCTAGATTTATAAGCAGATCTCTAGCACGAGCTTGCATTGTTGGAGCGATCTACACTTGGAAAAATGATCTTCTCCTATTTTTAAATGGTTAAATAATTGTTTGATTCTTAAAGGATTTTGTTTCAAGGATCTATGTTTCATATGTTTAAGGATTTTTATGTGGATTCAATGCTGTTTATGATGCGTTGGAAATGGTTTATCATAATCTTTTTAAGGGATTAATGTTAGATTCTAGTCTAAACCCTAAGACATTTGTAGAAGCTTTGAAAATAATTTATCACAATCCTTATAAGAAATTAACCTTAAATTCTATCATAAACTATAAAACATTTAAAAATGTTTATTCACATTGATGAATGATGATTTACAACTTCCAATACAAATTTTAATAGCTGTAATCATAACATTTTACCCTCTTCTATAATGTATCTTATTTAACAAAAAATGAAAATATACCTTAAAGCTTTTGTATTTTGGTCATAACGTTTCACTCGTAACTCGAAATTGGGCGAACCTTAGACAATTGGAAATCTCTTGAAATTCTATACAACTTTTCTGTTTTGAGTTTTTTCTAATTTCTTACCGTTTGTCTAAGGTAGGAGTTTTAGTAAGAAATCATATTTTAAAAGATGCTTTTTAAAAAGTATCTTTTAAAAGATGATTTCTTGCTAAAATGCTTGCCCCAGAAAAACAGTAAGTAATTAGAAAAAACTAAAAATAGAAAAGTTGTAGGTAATTTCAAGAGATTTCCAATGGTCCAAAGTTCGTCTAATTCGGAGTTACGGGAGAAACGTTATGCCCAAAATACGAAATATTCCAGGAATATTTTCACTTTTTGTTAAATAGGATACATTTTGGGAAAAATAAAACCTTATGATCTCAACCTGTAAACATCTTTAAAAGCATAAATAAAATATGATATAGGATAAACCTCTTACCCACGGATGTGTATCTTTTAATAGCTCTATCACCCAACACACTTCAACACAAAATTAATAGGAAATTCTCTATTTCTGACATGTGGAATGATAACCAGATGACTTCAGAACTACCACATTTCTTCCAACCTTGATCCGGAACCGTTCCTGATTCTTAATCAGACCCTCCCGAGCTGGCTACAACATGCAAGAGAAAACTAGAGATTCCTAAGGATGAGGCTGTTGGTTTCATGAAATTAGGCTCTGTATTCTATAAGTACTAGGTTTTTGAAAGTCTTCTCCAATCCCCTACAGAAATAATGGTTAGATCCTCAAGCTCTTGTATTTTTCTCTTATAAATATTCTTTGGAAAAAGGGAAGTTGGTTAACTTCAGTTAAGAGTCATGATTTTAATATTTCCTTGAAAATAATTCTTAGTTTGATTTATATGTAATGTCTATTAATTTTTGATAACTAGAAATTTTAGAAAATAATTTTTTCTCACACACACACACACATACACATATATATTATTCTCATAGTGTATGTTGACTTCACTTAGATATTTTACCTATATTTATTAAAAATAAATTTCTATATATATATAGACTTACTTATTCAATTTAATCATCTATTATTATCCATGCATTAAATAACATAATTGTTTAATCGATGCTTTCTTAGTTTATGTTAATTATTTTAATAAGGCCTCATGTGGGGTTTGGTCAGTCAACTAGGATATGTGGCCCTAGATTTCCTTGCATTTTGGATTACCTCGTATTCGTAGAAGTATCTTTGAGTCCTTGATGAGAAATAGATTGTGATTTCAATTAATCAACTTAAATAAGCATGATGAAGGTTGGTGCTATTAAGAGTCTTTCCAACTCAACACCATTAATTAAAGTAACGCCTAGTGCTATTCAAATCTTATGCTCAACACTATCAAACGGGTGTTACACTAGTGCAATTCCATATCATTTTGTTCAACAATAGTATTAGGATGCATTTGTACAATACACCTAGGGATACAATGACCCAAATATCTGATGCTTTAGAGCTTATGCTCAACATCATGTTGGAGTGCTCTAGGGATTATGCCCAACACTTTCATCCTTTACTTGTTGGGGTTACCTATGTGCTCTAGAGCTTACTCTCAACACATAGTCTCATAACCCATGTGATCCAGGTCTTATGCCCAACACTTTATCCTTCCCTTGCTGGGGTTACCTATGTGCTCTAGAGCTCACGCTCAACACATAGTCTCATAACCCATGTGCTCAAGGCTTATGCCCAACACATCATAGAAATCAATCATGTAATCCGTCTTCTGCACAATATATCACAAAATGATCATCTCAGTATATTAGGGCTTGTGCTGAATCACATAATACATAAATCAAGTACATTGGGGCATATGCCCAGTACAACAACAATAGTCCTTGTCCAACATGGCCTATTCCCAATATATAATCATAGAAAAAAACAATAAAACATGTGCATTGAGGCTTATGCCTAGTATACCTATATAACCAACATAAATCATGTGCAGTTGGGCATACACCCAATATATAGACATAAATATAATATCAAAGTAAATCACGTGCAGTGGGGCTCATGCCCAATATAATCAAGGTCAAAATTCAGCATATTACAGGAAAATATATTCATACTTAAGGACCAAGGGTTAATATTTAAAGACCAGTGGTTAAAACATGCATATGTAAAAATAGAGACTTAATGGTAAGTGTACGAACCCCTCATTGTTAGTCGAAAATGGTCATGATCTTAATATCCAAGCTGCATTGGAATATTGTGAGAGATTTTAGTTATGCACTTTCCCTAGTGGTTTTCGTTGCCTAGCTCGAGGGTTTTCTCTCATCTTAAAGAATATAGGATAAAGAGAGTGCATGCGGTTGGGTGGAAATTTGCAGCCCCACATTCAATCATCGAGGGCTTCTATCCCAAGATAAGTATTTCTTATGTTGTGCCAATGTTATTTATTTTTGCTCAATGTAAACAGATTTCCTTGGTTATGATATAATTATTATTCTTTTTCAAGTTGGTTGTTGGGATTCATATGATGGAAATAATGTTGTGCACTTATATTTAGACGTTGTAGACGATCTTATGAATATAAGGTACTATGGCCACAAATGTATAAATATGTTATGTTCATAATGCAGTGGTAGGAAATATGGTCTTAGTGCATACTTGAATGAATACATACTATAGGATTTTTGTGAAAGGAATAAGAGGTGCTTAAGGTATTCTTAAGTTTTGGGTGTTGTTAATTAATTTTGTCAATGCATATATATGTGCTTTACAGAACTGTATTCGTATTGGATATTGGTTGTCGATGAATTTAATCCATAAAGAATATGGAAGCTAAGTACTACTTCATTGCTTTGTTGTTATTTATAAATAGGGTTCAATTGCTTTTATTAGGTTGCCTCTAACCATACGAAGATAATGTACCCTATGGTAAGAACATGGATCATGTACATTCAATTTCCTATTAATAATAATGGGAATATGACCTGCATCATTGCTCATTTACATAATATGTATTGTTATGGTATAAATAAAGGTTGGATGCTGGAAATCATAGGGAGAAAATGATGCAACAATGCATGTATACATATGATTTTGGATTAGTTTTGTAGATACAATTAAGTAATAGGATTCAATGCATGAATAATATTGTATAGTTGTGAGAATGTAGATGCAACTTACCTAATGTATTATTACGTTCTTTGATTTCATAGAGCATATTACCAACCAAAAAAGTAGAGGCTTATGTTGGATCTTACATTTCTCGAGACAATATCACATGGGAAGCTAACATTGTTACTAGAGAGTATGGATGATTGTGTTTTGAATTAATTTAGTGCATCGGAAATGATGGGAACTAGGAATTTGAACCCCCATATATAGATGGGCTTACTTAAACTATGTAAGGTATTTGTTGTTAGACATTGTATAGATGTACTTTGCACAACCAAGAAGGTTAATGATATAATTCTATAACCACACATAAGGTGAATATTAGGCATAACACAATACATTTTTTAGGAGTGTATGTATAAAACACATATACATACATACCGTACATACATATGTATATTCTTGCATGGTGAATAATTTTAATGTTGAGTAAATATCCATTACGTGTTCATGGTAATTGTTGAACTTGCAATGAAGTAACATGCTTTGTTTGTGACGGGATATGTTTTTGTGGCATTACCTTTTTATGAGGACCCTCGTCAACGTTCTATGTAGGATAATCTTCTTAAAAGAGTTGATTACATGGAAAATGAACCTAACCCTTTGATGATGCTAATGTAGTAATGGTATGGAATATGTTTTGTTCATATTGTTAGGAAGTAAATATTTTTTTTTACCCCCATACCCGAATTACCTACCGAGGGTATTGGGTTTGTTACATATATTTCTTAGCACCTTGTATTCAAATGTCTAGTGTCCATACTAGTCTTGCAGTCAGATATTTATGGTTATATTGTCCATTGTCATTGAGAAATATCCATTTCTTTCAAATGCACGTAGTAGGATAGAGTTAAGGAAATGTGTACTATGTACTGGTGATAACTAATTCCAGCAATTACTGGGAAGGTCTCTTTAAGAAGTGGTTGTCTTAGAATGAAATCAATTTGTTGTTTTCCTTCTCGACTATACATTGCAAGAAATGATCATAACTGAAATCTATATCTGCTTCACATTTCGTATAGGAGAGTGTACCATTGAGAGGAAGGAATGTCACTGCAATCAACTGGTGACACTTGTTGAAAAAAGGTGCAAATGGAAGCATATATGTATTCTTTGTTCTCAAAACACCTTGAACCTGTAGCATCAAATGTGTTTTTGATTTTTTAGAGTTGGTCTAGAAACATAATGTTGTTTGTTTTTTCTTTTTCTTCTCAATGGAAATAATGGTTAGTTGTGTTTGGTTCAATATGAACTTTCATCTTAGAAGAAAGTGAATTAACAAGTGTATAAAAAAGAAAACCATAAAGGCCTTTATGCATTGAATATTTTTTTAATATATTATCTAGAGAAAGGGAAAGTCACAAACAAATTCATGGATTGAAAATATTTTTAGGTAATACCTGGACATTCAAGCACCAGTTAAGAAGTTCTAGTTGTTCTTTTGCATACTAACGTTTAGGATCTAAAAATAAGTTGACATTCTAGAATGTAGAGTACGTGATCCCTTAGGTCCACGTCGCACAATATTCTTGAACAAGTACATTGGAATGGAAGCATGAGCTAATTTTTCTTGTGCTTACAANCCAGAATGTAGAGTACGTGATCCCTTAGGTCCACGTCGCACAATATTCTTGAACAAGTACATTGGAATGGAAGCATGAGCTAATTTTTCTTGTGCTTACAAAACATAATTTCTAAACACTTCATTTATATGTATGTAATGTCCCTAAAATCCAATTTTTTTTTTCTTTTCGTAGGGCTAATAATACAACTAAGATCTTAAGGGACATATTTTCCTTATTGCAGAATTATAACTTGATAAAGAACTATGCCTAAGTTTTGGTTCTATTTTTATTTTATGTGGTTCCTGTATGACGAGGATGTTTACATGTCATTATTCTATACTCTGANTTTTCCTTACTGCAGAATTATAACTTGATAAAGAACTATGCCTAAGTTTTGGTTCTATTTTTATTTTATGTGGTTCCTGTATGACGAGGATGTTTACATGTCATTATTCTATACTCTGATGTGCTTGTAGTTATGTACATGTTATCTAGTTTACTAATGCTGCTGATATTATTTTGTTCTTGTTTGATTTCCTGTTATGTTATCTAGTTCTTATTTTGTTAAATGATGATGATGACTTACCTTTGTATCTAAAGGGGAGGAATGGCAAGATTTTTCCTTAACGACTCACTCGAAAAGGTAAGGAATCATACAGTATTGGGCTTACTTAGTTTTTGCGAACTAACACATGATGTGTCCATTCTACTGCAGGTGACTTACCGATAAACCTACGCTTGTAAACATGACGATGAAAAACTAAAGAGCCTAGCACCTATAGCTTGCTAGTCCTAAATGATAAGAAGTTTGCCAAAGTAAAACTACCATATACCCAAGACATGGGATCAAACTAAAATGTGGAGGGTTTAAGTCTTAATGGTGATTGTACTTTTAAACTATATTGCGGAGAGTTTATATTATGGTAATACATGTGGAATTCGAAACCATGGAAAGGGGATTTTTATTAAAACCTTAGTGGCTGATTGGTTGGCACTTTTAATGAGCCCACGTGGTGGGCAAGCCCAAGCCATGACCCTTGTGCTATGGTTTTTCGCATGTCATTTGCTTTTTTTTTCGTTTGTTGTTGATGGGGGGGTTATGCTCCAGAGTTGGAGCTACACAGACTGTGTTGGATTTACAGTGCCGACGCGAAACTACAACATGTATGCCAATGTTCCCTTATGGTTCAACTCTTTCATATTTCGTTTGGTTTCAAGGTTTCAATGCATACTTCTCATGGTTTCTTGGTTTTGTTTTGTAGGTTTGGGGACAAGAATGAGTTCTTTGCAACGTTTTGCAAATGGATGAGGTCGACAATGTTAATTGTCTCCCGGGTAATGCCATACAATGAGGGCCTTTACTATTTGATAAGTTGTTACAGGGTTTCAGGGCTTATCTGTGTGAGATAAATGTAACGGGCCTCCCTATTGGGATTCACTAGGGTTTGGGGAGAGAGGTGATAGTAATGCTTTAGTTTATTAGCACGTAGGTTTGGGTTTGGGGTTCTCATCCAATTCAGGCGATTTGTTCCAAGATGCGATTGTGTAAATTTTATGACTTTGTAAATGGATGAATGTAATGGTATTTGTTTTAACAGATTTGGCTCTGTTTTTTTGCTACAAGCATTGTGTTTTTAGTTCATATGGTTTATGTAAATGTATGAGTGCCATTGCTTTGCAATGGCACACAGATAACACCATTTTGGTATTTAAATTCATAACTGTGGGTTATAAAATTGGATTTTAGCGTTTTCTTTAAATGTGTTTATCTCTGTTTTAGTATTTGTTGATTTTGATCTAGGCATTTTCGCCTTGGTCTGTTAAAGACAAGGGAAATCCTTGCTTCAAGCTTGCATGAGTTTCGTGGGTAAAATTCCTTGTATGTGGTTTATGTAACTGTTTTAATGTTTCTTTAGTTTCACTCTGTTGGATTGTTGAGGGAAACCATAGCTCCGTTTAAATGTTGATATAATACTTTGGTTGGGTTGATAATGTTATTGTCGTTTGGTNGTAATGTTTCTTTAGTTTCACTCTGTTGGATTGTTGAGGGAAACCATAGCTCCGTTTAAATGTTGATATAATACTTTGGTTGGGTTGATAATGTTATTGTCGTTTGGTTTTTACTTCTTCAATGGTTAATTGAAGGCGGCCATAATGGCATGACCTGTGTGTATATTGAGTTTATAATTATATTTCTTGTGTGTACAGAGATATGGTGAATGATTAATGGAATCGATAGTGGTTGTATNTGGTTAACTGAAGGCGGCCATAATGGCATGACCTGTGTGTATATTGAGTTTATAATTATATTTCTTGTGTGTACAGAGATATGGTGAATGATTAATGGAATCGATAGTGGTTGTATTGTTTTCATGATTTTTTAAATGTACATCTTGTTATCGCTCTCAGCCGGGCTTTATGCGATTCGATCTTGGATTCGATCGTTGGATGGGGTTTGATATTTATTAAATGTTTAATATTGTTTTAGGCACTNTATCTTGTTATCGCTCTCAGCCGGGCTTTATGCGATTCGATCTTGGATTCGATCGTTGGATGGGGTTTGATATTTATTAAATGTTTAATATTGTTTTAGGCACTATTAATATTATTATTCGTTTTAGCGTTTGATAAGCTAGAGCTTATAGGATTCGACCTTGGGTCGCGATAGTTAATGGACCGAGTTTTTGTTTATTATTTCATATTTGTTTTAACGCTCTTACCATGGAACATAAGAGATTTGATCTGAGAATTCGATTTTGGATTATGGTTATGTTTGTAGTATAATTTATTTTACTATTTGCATAGATAGTTTAGGTTTGGAAAAATGTAGTGGCAGCCTTCCAATCCTTAACAGGATTCGATGCTGGGCATATGTATAATGTTTAAGTTATAAGTTTTGGTTTTAATAGTGTAAGCATTATTCCTCTCTAAATTCGTGGATAGGTTCTCAACCCTTGCATGAGAAATTATGGGAATTCAAATGGGGATTTGGTTTTTTTATTATGTCATGTAGGTAGATTATATATAAAGGTATTCTTCATTATTAACAAATGTAATATGCCAACGTTTTCATTTTAGAGTTTTTTAAGGGATTCAATCCCCGGTTTATGTTTATGAATATGTGTTTAATTTATTTAATATTTGTTTTATTGTTTAAGCATAGTTTATTTAATGTTTGGTTTATTTAGTTTTGTTTAATCTTTGGTTTAGTTAATAAGGTCGTAGACCTTTGCAACTTATGTGTAAAATATACCTAAGGGTTTTAGTTTCAGTATTTGTGACAAAGGTCTGGTTATTAATTTTATCTAGAAACTAGGGTTTAAATATTTATCTAAAACTTTAACATATAACATAAACTTCAGAAACTAGTTTAATACAACTCAAAAATGAATTTAACCCTAAAATCTATTTAAGAATTGAAGACTGAGATTATAATTAACCTAATAAAGAAAACTTGAAGCATGTATTCAAACTAGAGAATACAATTACAGATCTTAATAAAAAATATAATATCTATAATTCAAACTGTAATCATAACTAAAATAACTTGAAAATGTAGGAGCCTCATACCTGCAACTATGCAGCTTGTTAATGGCTAAAGAATCCTGCACACTTAAACACAGAATTAATAAAAACCCTAGCTATTCGTGACCTTTAGAACTGATAACCAGATAACTTTGGAACTACCATGTTCGTCCCAACCATGACCCGGAACTGTTCCTGTTGAATTAATAAAAACCCTAGCTATTCCTGACCTTTAGAACTGATAACCAGATAACTTTGGAACTACCATGTTCGTCCCAACCATGACCCGGAACTGTTCCTGTTTCCGATCCGGATCCCCCCGAGCTGGATCCAACCTGCAAGTGATCTAGAACTCCTAAAGGTGAGGCTGCTGGTATTTGGAATATTAGGCTCTGTATAAGAATGCTTGCTTTTGGAAAATTCTATCCAAAACTATTCAAGAATCATAATAAGATCCTCCAACCTTCTCTTGGCTTGCGTCTTTATATAAAATGTTTTAGGAAATGACAGTTGGTCATTAGAGGAAATTTGGGGTCTAAAATGGGCCTTATAAGAAAACGCGCCAACAATAAGTTCTTGTGAGTTGGAATTCAAGAACCAATAGAATTCCAA
>LPNX010095543.1:16602-39169 GCA_001517045.1 Pseudotsuga menziesii
CCAGGGAGACTAGTTCTTGTTAAATCAGTTATCCAGGCTATGCCTATGTACCTTCTATCAGTGCTGTCGGCCCCCAAGTCAGTGCTCAAGGAAATCAGGAATCTCCAGCGCAATTTCCTATGGGCGGGCAGAGGCAGTAAAGCAAAATTCACCTTGGTCAGTTGGGAGAAGGTGAGCATGCCAAACAAATTGGGGGGCCTAGGGCTCCGTGATCCAGAAGCAGTGGGGGAGGTGCAGGGTGCCAAGATTTGGTGGCGATGGAGCACCCATAAACAGGAGCCATGGGCCAAGATATGGCACTTGAAGTATGCAAGGGGATGGACTGCTACGCATTTGGTTCATTTTAGTGGGGAAGTTGAAGGTTCCCAGATATGGCAGAAGGCAAGGGAGGGAAGGTGGCTAATCCAGGAGCATAGCTTCTGGGAAATTCAGGATGGAAGTCTGGCGAACATGTGGGATGACTCATGGAATCAACAACCCAAGCTAGGGGAGGATCCTAGATGGCTTCAATTAAGGAGAACATGCTTAGACGTGGGTTGGGAGAAGGTGAATCAGTACTGGGAAGGAAACGCCTAGGGTGACAGGCGTAAATGGGTGATCCCGCTTGATCCCATGGATCAAATACCAGAAGCAGATATCAAAGCCTTGGAGGAGGAACTCAATACTCACGTCATCAGAGTTAAGGAAGGGGTTGATAGGCTCAGGTGGGGTTACTCCCAGAAGGGCATGTTCAACATCAAGGAAGCCTATGACATCAAGATTGTAGGACAGGCGAAGGATGACGAGATCTGGGCAAAGGTATGGACATCCAACCCATGGCCAAAGGTGGCCATCTTCTGCTAGCTGGTAGTTCAAGGGAGAATTCTAACAGGGGAAAACATGAGGCGAAGAGGGATCCTGGCACCTCTAGGTGTGTCTTGTGTGCCAGCCAGGAGGGAAGCATAGGCCATCTCCTGGATGCGTGCCCTTTTGCGGCCGGATTATGGGATAAAGGAGCCCTGATGTTTATAAGAAGTAATAGATCCAGCGGGAATCTGGCTCAGACCCTAAGGGATTGGAACTCGAAGGCTTTCAAGAATAAACTTCTTAGCTTTCTATGGCTTGCTTTCCCTGGAATGGTTCTCTGGGTTATCTGGAAGGAGTGGAACATCAGGATTTTTTGGGAACGAGAAAGGTCTCTGGAGGCATCCTGGAAAACCATTTGCTCCAACTTGCTGGAGACGATCTGTAGCATGCAGTGGTCAGATGAGGATAAAGATTTTATAGGTTAGGAAAAATTAGTTGCAGAGGCATGGGGTCTGGATAAGGGGTTCATAAGCGACCTTCCTCAGAAACCAAAGGTCTGCAGAGTGGAGAGCCCTTCATCCTGGTCTCCCCCTGTGCTTAAAGTTTTCAAGGTTAACTTTGATGGGGCAGCTTAAGGCAATCCTGGAAGGGCAGGATTTGGAGGGGCCTGTTGAGACCATAAGGGGGAAATTTTATAGGTTTTTCATGGGAATATAGGTTTCGACACCAACAACTCGGCAGAACTGGAGGGGATGATCCAAGGAATCCATATTGTCATCTGAAATGGCTGGCTCCCAGCGATAGTGGAAGGGGACTCCCGAATTCTCATCCACATGGCTCAACAGCTGGCAAACGAGAGGTCAGTAGAGAAAGTGGCACCCAGTTGGCACCTGGTGGGGAGAATCGAGGACCTCCAAGATCTAATTTTGGATTTCCCGATGCTATCCTTTCACCACGTCAAGAGAGATGCTAACAGGGTGGCGGACTTAATGGCCAACGTTGGGGTCGCTGACGTCAGAGACATTAGGTGGGGACGACTTGAAGATCTTGAGGGAGAACAGTGGTTGCATCGTTGCCGTCAACTTGCGGATCATGATGGTGATGACAGAGGGCAGAGGCAGGATCATATGAATGAGGAACGTGTAGGGGGGAGGTGGAGGCAAGGTCACCCCACACGTCACCTCGGTTAACATGTGCCAAGCAGGTGGTCTTAGATAGAGGCAATCAGAGAGCTTCTCCCTTATCATTAAGATCAAGTACAAGAGTTTAATGGAGGATATAGGTAGTACTATTCACAATCGATTAGGTGATGCAACAGTGATGAAGACTCCTCTAAGGATCCCCAGGCGAGGTACGGGTCAGGGAGGTGGTTGGACTTGGGTTATCATGATCCGTGACAGAGACGCTATTTCAATTATGGGAGTGATCCTTATTAATTGGACCAGGATAGCCATGGCCGAAGCATGTGTTCTGGATAGAGCGTAAGCTTATTGGTTAACTGTAATTAGGGAGACGAAAAAAGGTGACAGAGTGTCCGTTAGAATGGAGAACAAAGCCGAACTTAGGGAAATGGCTCCGCCTCGTGGAAGCGTGGGTGGGAATGGTCACTGGGGAAAAGGAGAAGACTATAGTGGTAAGGGGAAGAGGGCGGCGACCTGGGCTCAATTGCAGGCTCAGGCTACTGCGGAGGCATTTAAGGATCGCATCCTGCTTATCTCCAGGCTTACCATGGAAAACATGGAGAAGGCCCTCTGGGAGCAGGTTAAGTCGAAACCAATAGAGGAAGTTCAGGAGGAGGTGGATGGGTGGGTCTCTGACCTCAGGTCCACGGTGGGGAGAGCGTTGGCTCATGATCACCTGGTGATGATTTATTGGGTTCTTATGAACCTTGTCTCCCAGGTGAACATGAAATCCATGACCATAATTGGAGAGCAGCTAGAGGCGATTCTGGCAAAAAGGGAGGGAGATGAGGAACCCGTAAGAGATTGGAAGGAGCATAATGCTGAATGCAACAAGATTCTCAACAAGGTCGAAGCCCTCATTGTGGAATGCTGCCTTATGCATAGGAAGGTAAACCAGATTGCCTCCTGCCTAGGGATTGCGCTTTATCACCCGGGATTGGAGCAGCTTGCGACGAGAGGGTCTGGTAGACACGCTAGAGGGAGGAATGCCGGTGCCCCTCCTATGGGGTGCTCTATGGAGGCAATGCAGAAGATGGAAGGGCACGGTCTGTCAGGGATCAAGTCATCTCGATGCTGCCCTGAGCCGTGGTGCTGCTTCTCTTTTTTGCTGACTGCTATTGTTCAAGAGGTTGCAAAGTCGGCCCCTAGGTTCTATAGTTATTTGTCTGTTATGTTTTTTAGTTTTGCTATGTTTTCTTATGTTGCAAGTATATAGGAAGTTCGGCTCTGTAAGTAAGACTGGGATTGAGATCTCCATAGAGGGAACTCTCTCGGCTTATGGGTGGGATAGGTGGAGGATTTTAGAATGTAATTGGGATGGGTAGTTCCGGTGGCGGGCTGGTCAGGGCCTACCTGTTTTGACGATATCTCTGTAATCAGTTTTTAAGCAGTAATACACTTTTATTTACAAAAAAAAACTATTATTTTATTATTTTTCTTAGAAGGCACATTTAAGACCTCAAAATTTCTCTGATGTTTAAACTCCAGTTAAATCAATAATTCATTACTTTCTTGAAAATAATCTTTAGTTGATTTATATGGAATTAATAGTTGTTTTGTTTAGCTTAGAAACTTTTTACTAGTTCCTAATTGAACTTTAGAATATAATATTTATTTAATCATTTTAGATAATAATAAATACATAGACTCTTTATTTATTATTTTAGTTATCTTTATTTCCTTANATGCTTCCCTTAGATTACACTATTTTGTTTATTAAGGCCTCATGTAGGGCTGGTCAACTAAGTTATGAGGCTCTAGATCCTCTTTGCATGTTGGATTACCTTGTATATTGTGGTATTTCTTCCACTAATTGATGATAAACAGATTTGAAATTTCATTTAATCAACTCAAAATAAGTAAGATAAGGGTCGGTGCTATTCATAATCATTCTTACTCAACACACAATTTTAGTAACTCCTAGTGCTATTCAGATCCCAAGCTCAACACTATTAATTGGGAGTTAAACTAGTGCAATTCTAGAGCCTCTCGCTCAACACTAATGCTAGGATGTACTTGTATACTACACCTAGGTATACAATGGCCAAGGATCTGATGCTCTAGAGCTTATGTTCAACTTCAATTTGGAATGCTCCAAGGCTTATGCCCAACACTTCCAATCTTATAACTCATGTGCTCCAAAGCTTATGCTTAACACAAAATATCATAACTTATGTGCTCCAAAGCTTATGATAAACAAAAATTCTCATAACTCATGTGCTCTAGAGGTTATGCTCAACACAAATCTCATCACTCATGTGCTTCAGGGTTTACACCCAACACATCATAGAACTCAATCATTCATTCACTATTCTGCACATTTCATCACCATAATCATCTCAGTATATGTATTAAGGCTAATCACATAATACTACATTCAATACATCTTACCACGACAATAGTCTTTGTCCATCAGGGTCCATGCCTAACATATATAATCATATATAAGATAATAAAAAATGTGCATTGAATTACGTCCAATATATCTAACTAATGAACATAACTCATGTGTAGTGGGGCATAGACCCAATATATAAACATAAACATAAAAGTAACTCATATGCAATGGGGTTCATGTCCATAATAGTTAAGGTCAAAATTAAGGATATTACATCCCTCCCCCCCTTAGAAAAACACCGTCCCGGTGTTCTAGGGACTAGAAATGAAGTCATGAAACAATGTAGGGTAAATATCTCTCATGGTTGCTTCATTTTCCCAAGTGGGCTCATCGGCTCCAAAGTGCTTCCATTGCACTTTCAGCTGGACTATGGTTCACTTCCTGAGCTGTACTGAGTATTTTGTATATAATATGAAGGGGTTCGGGCATAAACTCCCCTTTAGGTTCCATTTTTAGCAAGGACCAATCAATAACATGCTTAGTATCATATACATATTTCTTCAATAAGGATGCGTGAAAAAAATTATGAACCTTTATATGAGCAAGTAAAGCTATTTCATATGCCACTAGCCCTCCCTTAGCTAGTATCTCAAAGGGTCTGCAAAATCTTGGTGCCAACTTTCCGCATCTTCCCAATCTCAATGAGATTCTCTTTGCTTTTACTTTTAAGCAAACATGTTCACTGAGAGGGTAATAATTATGTTTTCTTTTCTTATCCGCATAAATTTTTTGGCAGTTTTGCACTTCCTTGATATTCTGTTGTACTTTGGTGATTAACTGTTCTAGGTCCTTTAGTAAGTATGGCCCTAACATGAGCCTGTCCACCGGGATATCCCAAGTCATTGGTGTCCTACACTTTCGGCCATAGAGTACCTCGAAGGGACTCATCTTAGCAGAGTTTTGGTATCCGTTGTTATATGCAAACTCAATGAGGTGCAGACAATACTCCCACTTTGTGGGATTGTTCATAACGTACATTCTAAGCATGTCTTCCAAAATCTGGTTTACCCTTTCTGTCTTCCTGTCTGTCTGCGGGTGGTAGGTAGTACTAAAATTTAACTGTGTTTCTAAACTGAAGAATAAATATCTCCAAAACTTACTGGTAAATTTCGTTTCTCGATCCGAGATGATTGCCTTGGGTATCCCATGCAATCTGAAAAATCTCCTTTAAGAATATGTCGACAATGTGAACTTCCTTGTAAGCTGACTTAATTGGGATAAAGTGTGCTTCTTTAGACAACTTGTCAACCAATACAAATATGGAATAATTTTGATTCTTTCTCTTTGGTAAACCCGTAATAAAATCCATACTGATAAGCTTTGACTAGCTGACACTCTTGACATTTTGCGATGAATAACGCTATGTCGAATTTTAACTTAGGTAAGAAAAAATGTTTATTTACTGCTGATATCATCTTTTGATATCTCGGATTCCCTGAGTAGGGATTCTGATGGAACTCTGTTAGGATGATGGACTTGATGTCTCCTCCTTCTGGCACATACAATCTCTCTTTGGACCACAATAGTCTGGTCTCATCTACCTTATACTATTTTTGGTGTTGAAACAACATGTCCTCTTGAATATTTTTGAGGACTTCAACATAGAAACATTCAAATCTATTTTCTGTTTTGATCCTATCATGCAAATATGAATCGGTTTGACTCAAAGTTACCTCATATAACATATACGATCGTCGACTTAAAGCATCAACAATTTTATTCTCCTTTCCCTTTATATGCTTTAATTCGAAGTGGTACTCGCTAAGGAAGTCCAACCATATGGCTTTCCTGGCATTTAAATCTAGTTGGTCGAACAAATACTTCAGACTCATGTTGTCTATCTTCAAAAGAAACTTCTTTCCCATGAGGTAGTGCCTCCACATCTTCAAGGCATGAATAATGGCTGCTAGCTCAACATCGTGGGTGGGATAATTTTGTTCGTGTTCATTTAATTTCTGTGACTCGTAACAAATTGCACAATCATTCTACATGAGGACTCCACCAAGTTATTCCTTGCTCACATTTGTGCAAACAACGTAATCCCCATTGGGATCCACAATTCGTAGTATCAGTGCAGTAGTCAAAAGCTGTTTAAACTTCTGAAAACTTTCCTCGCACTTGGTTGTCCATAAAAACTTGTTTGCCTTCTTTTGTAAGGCGGTCATGGGACATGAAATCCTTGAAAAGTTTTCAATGAACTTTCGATAGTAACTTGCTAATCCCAAAAATGACCTAATGTCCATGACACAGGTAGGGGTAGGAAATGATGTGACCTAAGTATTGTATCTGTGGTTTGTAAAATTCACATTTGATAATATTAGTGTAAAGTTGGTGTTCCCATAACACCCGTAGTATTATGCAGAGATGCTCCTCATGTTCTTCTTTACTCTTCAAGTAAACTAGTGTGTCATCTATAAAGACCAATACAAACTTATCTAGGTATTTACTAAAGATATCGTTCATCATGCACATAAAATTTTTCGGTGCATGGGTTAGCCCAAAAGGCATTACTACAAACCCGTAATGGCCGTATCAGGTTCAAAAGACCATTTTGTGTATATCTTGATCACGAATTCGTACCTGATGGTATCCAGACCACAAGTCAATATTTGAAAATATATTTTCTCCTCTGACTTCATCAAACAAGTCATTGATCCTAGGGACTGGGTAACGATTCTTGATGGTCATCTTGTTAAGTTGGCGATAATCAATGCACATTTTCATTGTACCGTCTTTTTCCTTTATGAAAAGTATAGGTGCTCCCCAAGGGGAGACACTCGGTCAGATATAACCCTTCTCTATCAACTCCTGTAACTGTAACTTGAGCTCCACCAATTTAGGTGCGCTCATATGGTATGGGGATTTTGAAGCCGATACAGATCATGGTGTTAGTTCTATGGAAAAATCTAAGTCCCATTTTGGTGGTAATCCTAGTATTTCCTCGGGAAATACATCCTTAGATTCCATGAGAACCAAAAAGCCCTCAATTTATTGTTCTCTCTAAGATTCTACATCCTGTATGTTCACTGCAAAACGTTTGCATCCCTTTCTAATACACTTCTCCGCTTGTAAGGAAGATATCTGTCTAACGAAAACCTTCTTGGGTATGTCTTGAATCTTCATTTGATTCCCTTGGCTATCCGTGTACAATTTTGACTTATTTAGGAAATCGAGCAGGATATGGTGCTATTCCAACCATTCCATGCCGATAAGTACGTCATATGATCCTAAGGGTAAGATATTTAGATCTACCCTAGCTGGAAAATCGTTCATGTCTACATCACAGTCTCTCACTAGTTTTGAAACCTTTCTTTTTGTACCAGTGGATAATTGTACCATCCATGGTTTCTCATGTTTTACTTTGTTCAGTTTACACGTGTCAACAATCTTGGGTGATACATAGCTCTGACAAGTACTGAGATCAATCAAAATCGAAATAGAAGTGTTTGAAACCTTACCCTCTATTTCAACCATAGTGTCCTGATGGTCTGCTTGTCAGCCATCAAGTGATCCATAGATCCTCGGTGTGCTAGCCATGTACTAAACCGTTGGGTCTTCCTGTATATTGTGTAAGATTCCATTAGTCTTGTTTGGACAATCTCTGGCATAATGGGGTCCTAGGAATTTCCAACAGTTAACTTATAGCGGGGCAGCCTTGGCTCCTCCATTTGATGCTGGTATTTGGTGCGTGCACATTTGGCCTTGCACCTGTCTTGTTGAAGTTTCTGTTAGCCAGAAAATTGTTGTTCTATTTTTTGTATGGCGGTGGAACCAGGTTTTTGGTTGTCCGAGAAGGTCCTAGACCTGTCTCGACTTCTGTTTATATTTTCTTTCCTTAGCTGTCCATGCTCATAATAAATCCTAGCTTTGTGTAAGGTAGTGTCCAGATTTTTTGGCATGTCAAAATTGATTCTCTCCTTCATAGGTTGGGGATTTTATCTTTCGAAATTCTCCTTGAAGGTTGCCATCATTTTTCTGTCTTTTTCTGCAAGGAGAGAGGGAACCATCACTAGAAAAACTGTGATATTCTTTATCTGAAAGATCAGGCATGTGCTCTTCTTTTCCCTCTTCCTTTGGAATACTGGTACTTATTTTATGATGATACTCTTCCTTGGATTTATTGGTTGAATGGGTAGGCTGTCTATGAGGGTTTACTCTCGTCATGTTCCAAAGTAAAGCCTCATTTATTGCTTTCTGATCTTTTCTCTCATTCATGTTATCATCCTTGAATCTTTGTAAGTATGCTTGCAGACTCTGTATGGTTTTCATTAGATTGGAATTTAATTCCACCGCTAGTTCTTCTTCTCATGTTGGGGAATTCAGATTCCCTTGTCTGCTATTTTCCTCTTCTGTATTCATGATTTGGACTGTTCCTTAAACCCACAATTAAACATTCAGTAACAAATAATTTTTTGTCAGTTTACAAAATTTTAAATACAATTTTGAAATGTTTATTTCTGCAACATATGTTCAGTAGTGCCGATTATGTCTCTTACTGTTTGAATCTAGGCTTTGATACCACTTGTAATGTCCCTAAAATCCAAAAAAAAAATGTTGTAGGGCTAATAATACAACTAATATCTTAAGGGACATATTTTCTTTACTGTGGAATTACAACTTGATAAATAACTATGCCTAAGTTCTGGTTCTATTTTTCTTTTATGTGGTTCTGGTATGACGATGAGGTTTACATGTCATTATTTTATATTCTAATGTGCTTGTAGTTATGTACATGTTATCTAGTTTACTGATGCTACTGATATTATTTTGTTCCTGTTACGTTATCTAGTTCTTATTTTGTTAAATGCCAAGGTTGACTTACCTTTGTATGTAAAGGGGAGGAGTGGTGGGGTTTTTCCCTAACGACTCACTCGGAAAGGTAAGGAATCCTATGGTACTGGGCTTACTTAGTTTTTGCAAACTAAAACATGATGTGTCCAGTCCACTGTAGGTGACTCGTCGATAAACCTACGCTTATAAACATGATGACGAAAAACTAAAGAACCTAGCACCTACAGCTTGCTAGTCCTAAATGCTAAGAACTTTGTCAAAGTAAAGCTACCCTATACCCAATACATGGGCTCAAACTATAATGTGGAGGATTTAAGTCTTAATGGTAATTGTATACTTTTAAAATATATCATGGACTGTTTATATTTGGTAATACATGTGGAATTCGAAACTATGGAAATGGGGTTTTTATTAAAACCTTAGTGGATGATTGGCTGGTGCTTTTAATGAGCCCACATGATGGGTAGGCCCAAGCCATAACCCTTGTGCTAGGGTTTATCTCATGTCATTTTTTTTTCGTTTGGTGTTGATGGGGGGGTTATGCTCCAGCATTGGAGCTGCGCATACTATGTTTGGTTTACAATGCCAGCACGAAACTACAAAAGGTATACCAACATTCCCTTATGGTTCAACTCTTTCATATTTTGTTTGGTTTTAAGGTTTCAATGCATACTTCTCATGGTTGCTTGGTTTCGTTTTGCAGGTTTGGGGACAAGCGTGAGTGCTCTGCAATGTTTAGCAAAGGGATGAGGTAGACAATGTTTGTCTCCCGGGTAAGCCCATACAATGAGGGCCTTTACCCATCTGATAAGTTGTTACAGGGTTTCAGGGTTTATGTGTGAGATAAATATAACAGGCATCCCTATTGGGATTTGCTAGGGTTTGGGAAGAGAGGTGATAGTAATGCTTTAGTTTATTAGCTTGTAGGTTTGGGTTTGGGGTTCTCAGCCCATTCGGGCGTTTTGTTCCCAGATGCGATTGTGTAAATTTTATGACTTTGTAAATGGATGAATGTAATGGTATTTTTTTTTCTTATTTGGATCTGTGTTTTTGCTACGAGAACTGCGTTTTTAGTTCATATGGTTTATGTAAATGTATTAGTGCCATTGCTCTGCAATGGCACAAGGATAACACCATTTTGGTATTTAAATTCATGACTGTGGGTTATAAAAGTGGATTTTAGCGTTTCCTTTAAATGCGTTTATCTCTATTTTAGTATTCATTGATTTCGATTTAGACATTTTCGCATCGGTCTGTTAAAGACAAGGGAAAGCCTTGCTTCAAAGGCTTGCATAAGCTTCATGGGTGAAATTCCTTGTCTGTGGTTTATGGAGTCGTTGTAATGTTTATTTAGTTGCACTCTGTTGGATTGACGAGGGAAACCATAGCTCCATTTAAATGTTGATATAGTACTTTGGTTGGGTTGATAATGTTATCGTCGTTTGGTTTTTAATTATGCTATGGTTAATTGAAGGCGACCGTAATGGTGTGACCTGTTTGTATATTGAGTTTATAAATTATATTGCTTGTGTGTACAGACATATGGTGAATGATTAATGAAATCGATTGTGGTTGTATTATTTTTATGATTTGTTAAATGTATATATTGTTATCACTCCCAGCTAGGCTTTATACGATTCGATCTTGGGATTCGATCGTTGGCTAGGGTTTGATGTTTATTAAACATTTAATATTGTTTTTAGCACTGTTAATGTTATTATTCATTTTAGCATTTGATAAGCCATAGCTTATAGGATTTGACCTTGGGTCGTGATAGTTAATGGGCCCTGTTATTATTTATTATTTCGTATTTGTTTTAATGCTCTTAGCATGGAACATAAGAGATTTGATCTCAGAATTTGATATTGGATTTATGGTTATGATTGTAGTATAATTTATTTTACTATTTGCATAGATATATCTGAGGTTTGGAAAAATGTAGTGGCATCCTGTCAATCCTTAACAAGATTCGATGTTGGGAAGATGTATAATGTTTAATTTATAAGTTTTGGTTTTAATAGTGTAAGCATTATTCCTCTCGAAATTCGTGGATAGGCTCTCGGCCCTTGCATGAGAAATTATGGGAATTCTGATGGTGATTTGGTTTGTTTATTATGTAATGTAGGTAGATTATATATAAAGGTATTCTTCGACGTTTTAAAATTTAATATGCCAACGTTTGCGTTTTAGAGTTGTTTAAGGGATTTGATCCCTCGTTTATGTTTATGAATATGTGTTTAATTTATTTAATATTTGTTTTATTGTTTAAGCATATTTTATTTAATGTTTGGTTTATTTAGTTTTGTTTAATATATGGTTTAATTAATAGGGTTGTAGACCTTTGCAACTTCTCTGTAAAATATACCCAAGGGTTTTAATTTCAGTATTTATGAGAGAGGTCTGGTTATTAATTTTATCTAGAAACTAGGGGTAAATATTTGACTAAAACTTTAACATTTAATGTAAACTTCATAAACTATTTTAATAAAACTCAAAAAGGAATTTAACCCTAGAATCTATTTAAGAATTGAAGGCTGAGATTCTAATTAACCTAATAAAACAAATGTGAAGCACGTATTCAAACTGGAGAATAAAATTACAGATATTAATCCAAAACATAATATCTATAATTTCAAACTGTAATCATAATTAAAATTACTTAAAAATGTAGGAGCCTCATACCTGCAACTATGCAACTTGTTAATGGATAAAGAACCCTCCACACTTAAACCCACATAATTAATAAAAACCCTATTTATTTCTGACCTTTAGAACTGATAACCAGATAAATTTGGAACTACCACGTTCCTCCCAACCATGACCTGGAGCCATTCCGGGTTCTGATCTGGATCCACCCAAGATGGCTCCAACTTGCAAGTGATCTAGAACTCCTAAAGGTGAGGCTGCTACTATTTGGAATATCAGGATCTATATAAGAATGTTTGATTTTGGAAAATGCTCTCCAAAACTATTTAGGAATCATAATCATATCCCCTAGCCTTATCTTGGCTTGGGTCTTTATAGAAAATATTTTAGGAAATGGCATTTGGTTTAAATTTCAGTTAAATCAAGAATTCATTACCTTCTTGAAAATAATATTTAAATGATTTATATGGAATTAATAGTTATTTGGTTTAGCTTAGGAACTTTTTACTAGTTCCTAATTAAACTTTATAATAGAATATTTATTTAATCA
Organism: Pseudotsuga menziesii; assembly: GCA_001517045.1. NCBI lineage: Eukaryota > Viridiplantae > Streptophyta > Pinopsida > Pinales > Pinaceae > Pseudotsuga > Pseudotsuga menziesii. The sequence continues at coordinate 28,955 of LPNX010095543.1, forward strand.
TTTTAGTTAATAATAAATACATAGACTCTTTATTTATTATTTTAGTTATCTTTATTTCCTTACATATAACATATATTCTTTTATTCATAATATATATAAACTTTACATATTTATTCTTAATATTTATGCATGCATCATATAACATAGTCTTATTTATTTTCAATGCTTCCCTTAGCTTACACTATTTCTTTTATCAAGGCCTCAGGTAAGGTTGGTTAGCTAAGTTAGGCAGCTCTATATCCTCCTTGCATGTTGGATTACCTCGTATACTGTGGCAGTTCTTCAAGTACTTGATGAGAAGTAGATTTGAAATTTCATTTAATCAACTCAAAATAAGTAAGATAAGGGTCGGTTATATTCAGAGTCATTCTCACTCAACATACTTAATTTCAGTAACTCCTAGTGCTATTCAGAGCCCAAGCTCAACACTATTAATTGGGAGTTACACTAGTGCAATTCCAGAGCCTCTCGCTCAACACTAATGCTAGAATGTACTTGTATAATACACCTAGGGATACAGTGGCCAAGGATCTGATGCTCCAGAGCTTATGCTCAACATTAATTTGGAATGCTCCAGGGATTATTCCCAACATTTCCAATCTTATAACTCATGTGATCCAGAGCTTATGCTCAACAAAAAATCTCATAACTTATGTGCTCAAGAGATTATGCTCAACACAAAATCTCATAACTCATGTGCTCGAGAGCTTATGCTCATCACAAATCTCATCACTCATGTGCTTCAGGGGTTACACCCAACACATCATAGAACTCAATTATGCATTTAGTCTTCTGCACATTTCATCACCATAATCATCTTAGTATATGTATTAAGGCTAATCACATAATAATACATTTAGTACATCGTACCAAGATAATAGTCTTTGCCCATCAGGGTCGACGCCCAACATATATAATCATATACAAGATAATAAAACATGTGCATTGGCTTACGTCCAATATAATGAAACAACAAGCTCTTGCTCTTTCTTCAGCAGAAGCAAAATATCGAGCCATAGTTAATGCCAGCCAGGAAGCTTTATGGCTTTGACAGATCCTATCAGAGTTTGGATTCAAGCAGCAACAACCTACTCTACTTTGATGCGACAATCAAAGTGCCATCAAGCTTGCCAAAGATCTAGTTCTACATCAATGCAATAAACACATTGAGCTACACATGCACTTCATCAGAAATCTTGTTCATGATCGTGTTCTTGAAATTCTCTATTGCCCTATAGATGATCAAGTTGCAGACATCTTCACCAAGTCTCTTACAGAATCGAAGTTTTCTAAACTTCGATCTATGTTAGGAGTTCAGGAATGTGTCCTTAAGGGGGGATAGGCTCTAATGCCTCCTTCCTTCTCCTAATAGTGTCACTTTTGTAAATCCTTCAATCCTATCCCAAGTTGTTCTTAAGGGGGGATGTTAGGATATTTAGACACTTAGGAGTTATTTAAGATCAACTTGTGTAATATATCCATTAGGTAAAGTGTGTTTCTTTAGTATGCATTAGTATGCATTAGTATGCATTTGTAAATATTCTAATCCGATGGTCACAATATTCTCTAGACATAAAGTGATCCGATGGTTCAACTTCTCTTAGATCATACCTACCATTGATCCGTGGCTTAACACTCGATTGGTCCATGATATCTATTTAAAGAACATGGAGGGTCCTTGGCTAGTTGATCGATTATGAGAAGCTCATATGTAACTTTCTTTCTTTTCCATAATAAATTTCTCCAAGTTGCTATTTGGCAGGGGCTGTGGACTGTTTCCCTCGAGGGTTTTAACCATGTGACAAACATCGGTGTGTTGATCTATGATCTAGTTGTGTGAAGCGGTTGCTCAAGTTGTTCGGTCGTTTGGGAGTACCTTGTGTACCTGAACATTTCAACCATAGTGTCCTGATGGTCTGCTTGTCAACCATCAAGTGCTCCATAGATCCTCAGTGTGCTAGCCATGTACTAAACCATTGAGTATTCCTGTATATTGTGTAAGATTCCATTAGTCTTGTTTCACAGGGGATTCACCCTATTGAGCAATATCTTATGCTGTTCATTCATAAAGGGGGGTTTTAATTGTGAAAAATAAGGTTAATATATTGTATGTATTGGGGGCGAGGAATCAGGTATGGGGGGGTATAGAAAGGGGTTTCTAGTAAAAATAAGGAATATATTGTAAAAATAGGGGTTTTTTAATTGGAAATATATATTGGGAGGGGGGCTCAACAAAAGGATTTTTGTAAGTAATTATAAATATCTAGTGAAATTAGGGGTATTCTTTAATATCTCATGAACGAAGGCACTATGACATGGTTTCACTAAGTGAAGTCCCCATGTCTTGTTTGGACAATCTCTGGCATAATGGGGTCCTAGGAATTTCCAACAGTTAACCTATAGCGGGGCAGCTTTGGCTCCTCCATTTGATGCTGGTATTTGGTGCGTGCACATTTGGCCTTGCACTTGTCTTGTTGAAGTTTCTATTAGCTAGAAAATTGTTGTTCTATTTTCTGTATGGCAGTGGAACCAGGTTTTCAGTTGTCCGAGAAGGTCCTAGACCTGTCTCGACTTCTGTTTATATTTTCCTTCCTTAGCTTTCCATGCTCATAACAAATCCTAGTTTTGTGTAAGGTAGTGTTGAGAGTTTTGGGCATGTCAAACTCGATTCTCTCCTTCATAGGTTGGGGCTTTTATATTTCAAAATTCTCCTTGAAGGTTTCCATCATTTTTCTACCTTTTTCTACAAGGAGAGAGGGAACCATCACTAGAAAAACTGTGATATTCTTTTTCTGAAAGATCAGGCATGTGCTCTTCTTTTCCCTCTTCCTTTGGAATACTAGTACTTATTTTATGATGATACTCTTCCTTGGATTTATTCGTTGAATGGGTAGGCTGTCTATGAGGGTTTACTCCCGTCATGTTCTGAAGTAAAGCCTCATTTATTGCTTTATGATCTTTTCTCTCATTCATGTTATCATCCTTGAATCTTTGTAAGTCTGCTTGCAGACTTTGTATGGTTTTCATTAGATCGAAATTTAATTCCACCACCAGTTCTTCTTCTCATGTTGGGAAATTTAGATTCCCTTATCGGCTATTTTCCTCTTTTGTATTCATGATTTGGACTATTCCTTAAACCCTCCTTAAACCCAGAATTAAACATTTAGTAACAAATAATTTTCTGTTAGTTTAGAAAATTTTAAATACCGCTTTGAAATATTTATTTCTGCAACATATGTTCAGTAGTGCCGATTATGTCTCTTACTGTTTGAATCTGGGCTTTGATATCACTTGTAATGTCCCTAAAATCCAAAAATAAAATAAAATTATAGGGCTAATAATACAACTAAGATCTTAAGGGACATATTTTCTTTACTGTGGAATTACAACTTGACAAAGAACTATGCCTAAGTTCTAGTTCTGTTTTTCTTTTATGTGGTTCCAGTATGACGATGAGGTTTACATGTCATTATTCTTTACTCTGATGTGCTTGTAGTTATGTACATGTTATCTAGTTTACTGATGATGCTGATATTATTTTGTTCCTATTTGATTTCCTGTTACATTATCTAGTTCTTATTTTGTTAAATGCTGAGGCTAACTTACCTTTGTCTGTAAAAGGGAGAAGTGGTGAGATTTTTACCTAACGACTCATTCAGAAAGGTAAGGAATCCTATGGTACTGGGCTTACTTAGTTTTTGTGAACTAAAACATGATGTGTCCATTCCACTGCAGGTGACCCACTGATAAACCTGCACTTATAAACATGACGACGAAAAACTAAAGAACCTAGCACCTACAGCTTGCTAGTCCTAAATGCTAAGAACTTTGTCAAAGTAAAGCTACCCTATACCCAATACATGGGCTCAAACTATAATGTGGAGGGTTTAAATCTTAATGGTGATTGTATGCTTTTAAACTATATCATGGAGTGTTTATATTATGGTAATACATGTGGAATTCGAAACTATGGAAATGGGGTTTTTATTAAAACCTTAGTGGATGATTGGATGGCACTTTTAATGAGCCCACGAGATGGGAAGGCCCAAGCCATAACCCTTGCTCTAGGGTTTTTCTCATGTCATTTTTTTTTCGTTTGATGTTGATGGGGGGGGTTATGCTCTAGCATTGGAGCTGCGCATACTGTGTTTGGTTTACAGTGCCAACGCGAAAGTACAAAAGGTATGACAACGTTCCCTTATGGTTCAACTCTTTCATATTTTGTTTGGTTTTAAGGTTATAATGAATACTTCTCATGGTTGCTTGGTTTCGTTTTGCAGGTTTGGATAAAAGCATGAGCACTATGAAATGTTTGGCAAAGGGATGAGGTCAACAACGTTTGTCTCCCAGGTAAGCCCATACAATGAGGGCCTTTGCCCATCTGATAAGTTGTTACAGGGTTTCAGGGTTTATATGTGTGAGATAAATGTAACCGGCCTCCCTATTGGGATTTTCCAGGGTTTGGGAAGAGAGGTGATAGTAATGCTTTAGTTTATTATCCTTTAGGTTTGGGTTTGGGGTTCTCAGCCCATTCTGACGTTTTGTTCCAAGATGCGATTGTGTAAATTTTATGACTTTTGTAAATGGATGAATGTAATGGTATTTTTTTTAACTTATTTGGATCCGTGTTTTTGCTACGAGAACTGGGTTTTTAGTTCATATGGTTTATGTAAATGTACTAGTGCCATTTCTCTGCAATGGCACAAGGATAATGCCATTTTGGTATTTAAATTCATGACTGTGGGTTATAAAAGTGGACTGTAGCATTTCCTTTAAATGCGTTTATCTCTATTTTAGTATTCGTTGATTTTGATTTAGAAATTTTCGCATCGATATGTTAAAGACAAGGGAAAGCCTTGTTTCAAAGGCTTGCATAAGCTTCATGGGTGAAATTCCCTGTTTGTGGTTTATGAAATTGTTGTAATGTTTATTTAGTTTCACTCTGTTGGATTGACGAGGGAAACCATAGCTCTGTTTAAATGTTGATATAATACTTTGGTTGGGTTGATAATGTTATCATCGTTTGATTTTTAATTCTACTATGGTTAATTGAAGGCGACCGTAATGGTGTGACCTGTGTGTATATTGAGTTTATAATTTATATTGACTTTGTGTACAGAGATACAGTGAATGTTTAATGAAATTGATTGTGGTTGTATTGTTTTTATGATTTGTTAAATGTATATATTGTTATCACTCCCAGCTGGGATTTATCTGATTTGATCTTGGGATTCGATCGTTGGCTGGGGTTTGATGTTTATTAAACGTTTAATATTGTTTTTAGCACTCTTAGTATTATTATTCATTTTAGCATTTGACAAGCCATAGCTGATAGGATTTGACCTTGGGTCACGATAGTTAATGGACCGTGTTATTGTTTATTATTTCGTATTTGTTTTAATGCTCTTAGCATGGAACATAAGAGATTTGATCTCAGAATTTGATATTGGATTTATGGTTACGATTGTAGTATAATTTATTTTACTATTTGCATAGATATATTAGGTTTGGAAAAATGTAGTGGCATCTTGTCAATCCTTAACAGGATCCGATGTTGGGAAGATGTATAATGTTTAAGTTATAAGTTTTGATTTTAATAGTGTAAGCATTATTCCTCTCGAAATTCCTAGATAGGCTCTCGACCCTTGCATGAGAAATTATGGGAATTTTGATGGTGATTTGGTTTGTTTATTATGTAATGTAGGTAGATTATATATAAAGGTATTCTTCAATGTTTTAAAATTTAATATGCCAACTTTGCGTTTTAGAGTTGTTTAAGGGATTCGATCCTTGGTTTATGTTTATGAATATGTGTTTAATTTATTTGATATTTGTTTTATTGTTTAAGAAGATTTTATTTAATGTTTGGTTTATTTAGTTTTGTTTAATATCTGGTTTAGTTAATAGGGTCGTAGACCTTTGCAACTTCTCTGTAAAATATACCCAAGGGTTTTAGTTTTAGTATTTGTGACAAAGGTGTGGTTATTAATTTTATCTAGAAACTAGGGTTTAAATATTTGACTAAAACTTTAACATTTAACGTAAACTTCAGAAACTATTTTAATACAACTCAAAAAGGAATTTAACCCTAGAATCTATTTAAGAATTGAAGGTTGAGATTCTAATTAATCTAATAAAACAAACATGAAGCATGTATTCAAACTGGAGAATAAAATTACAGATATTAATCCAAAACATAATATCTATAATTTCAAACTGTAATCATAATTAAAATTACTTAAAAATGTAGGAGCCTCATACCTGCAACTATGCAACTTGTTAATGGCTAAAGAACTGTCCACACTTAAAACCACAGAATTAATAAAAACCCCATTTATTTCTGACCTTTAGAACTGATAACCGGATAAATTTGGAACTACCATGTTCCTCCCAACCATGACCCAGAACCATTCCAGGTTCTGATCTGGATCCCCCCAAGATGGCTCCAACCTGCAAGTGATCTAGAACTCCTAAAGGTGAGGCTATTTCTATTTGGAATATTAGGCTCTAGATAAGAATGCTTGATTTTGGAAAATGCTCTCTAAAACTATTCATGATTCATAATCATATCCCCTAGCCTTATCTTGGCTTGGGTCTTTATAGAAAATATTTTAGGAAATGGCATTTAGTTTAAATTTCAGTTAAATCAAGAATTCATTACCTTCTTGAAAATAATATTTAAATGATTTATATGGAATTAATAGTTATTTGGTTTAGCTTAGGAACTTTTTACTAGTTTCTAATTGAACTTTAGAATAGAATATTTATTTAATCATTTTAGTTAATAATAAATACATAGACTCTTTATTTATTATTTTAGTTATCTTTATTTCCTTACATATATACATATATTCTTTTATTCAAAATATATATAAAATTTACATATTATTCTTAATATTTATTCATGCATCATATAACATAGTCTTATTTATTTTCAATGCTTCCCTTAGCTTACACTATTTCTTTTATAAAGGCCTCAGGTAAGGTTGGTTAACTAATTTAGGAAGCTCTAGATCCTCCTTGCATGTTGGATTGCCTCATATACTGTGGCAGTTCTTCAAGTACTTGATGAGAAGTAGATTTGAAATTTCATTTAATCAACTCAAAATAAGTAATATAAGGGTCGGTTCTATTCAGAGTCGTTCTCACTCAACACACTTAATTTCAGTAACTCCTAGCGCTATTCAGAGCCCAATCTCAACACTATTAATTGGGGGTTACACTAGTGCAATTCCAAAGCCTCTTGCTCAACACTAATGCTAGAATGTACTTGTATAATACACCTAGGGATATAATGGACAAGGATCTGATGCTCTAGAGCTTATGCTCAACATTAATTTGGAATGCTCCAGGGCTTATGCCCAACATTTCCAATATTATAACTCATGTGCTCCAGAGCTTATGCTCAACACAAAATATCATAAGTTATGTGCTCTAGAGATTATGCTCAACACAAAATCTCATAACTCATGTGCTCTAGAGCTTATTTTCATCACAAATCTCATCACTCATGTGCTTCAGGGGTTACGCCCAACACATCATAGAACTCAATTATGCATTTAGTCTTATGCACATTTCATCACCATAATCATCTCAGTATATGTATTAAGGCTAATCACATAATAATACATTCAGTACATCATACCAAGATAATAGTCTTTGGTCATCAGGCTCCACGCCCAACATATATAATCATATACAAGATAATAAAACATGTGCATTGGCTTACTCCCAATATATCTAACTAATCAACATAACTCATGTGCAGTGGGGCATACGCCCAATATATAAACATAAACATCAAAGTAACTCATATGCAATAGGGCGCATGTCCATTATAGTTAAGGTCAAAATTCAGGATATTACAATGTAGATGCAAAGAGTAGAGTGATTAAGAAGATCAGTGCAAATGATACGTATGATCTATGTGTTACTTAAGAACTTTTAAGCTAACGCCATGAATATGTAGTTGGAACTGAATTATTTTGAACCAAAAAAAGCATAAACATGAAAAGAAAAGCAGTGCTCACTATTGTAGTGTTGTTTATTGCTTCTGCATCCTTTATGTATAGGACAGACTAGTTCTAGTTTCCTCACATCTTGTTAAAGTTGCAACAATATTACCAATAGAATATATATATTTTTATCCTATTAACCCTCTTATATTGACATTTGGTGCTAATATTCATTCTTTGCAAATTGGAGGTATGGATTCAATGGTGCTATTTGGAGTTATATGCAAACATAACTATGATTCTCCTCTCTCATATGTGTTTTTTTAGTTGAGAAAAAAGTTTTTTATTCAAACACTTGAGCCAACTTGAAATCGGGGTAGAGGTATTGGTATGAGATTGCTTCCAATGTTCACAGTGATGTTTAGCTGACCATTTTTTTCTACTATTTATCGACATGAATCAACTATGTATTTAAGGGGGAATGGGGGACTTTGCTATAGCATCACTTATACAGAGACAAAATTTCACCCTAATTTTTTTTAATGTAATTTTGTTGTGAGAAGTAAATACCTGAACATGAAGGTTGAGCAATAAGGTTAAGACTATAAAGAGAAATAAGAAAATATATAAGCAAAGAAAATTATGTGCTATGAAGAAGGTATTATGTATTTAATAGTTCTAAGTATTTTACAATTAGTTATATGTAAAATTAATTAATGAAACAATGTTCATGGTCAAATAAGAAGAGTACCAATTGTCTTTATTTTTCCTGTGCACATTTAACTCGACATTTTTTAGCAAAAGCAGAAATAGAATATGCACTGTTGGTTGCAAGAAAAAAATTATTTGAGTTTAAAAATTAAAAACTATGCACTGCTACATGAAATCAATAACAACAATATCGTCCTTTTTTTGTAGCTAAAATGAACAAAGCCTTGGGTTTTGGGTGCAAACATTTTGTGTTTTCTTTCTATTTAATAATCACATATAAAAAAGCCAATTTTATAATAAAAAAAGATTTCAATAGACCTTTTTATCTATATAGGACTCTATTGTTGTATTGTTGAGTTGAGGAGAAGGAATCCAAGTCACTAAAAGAGACCAATTAAGGGAAATTTGAGATTAAATATTGGTAGAACCCAAGTTGATCCTTAGCAATATGAGAATCAAAACAGATCGATCAGATGAGTGAAATGACAAATCTAGTGAAGATTGTCTACTAATATCTCAATAGGAGTTGATCTAGCTATAACCATCCTATAACTACACAAAAAAGCAATGTACTAATATCTCAATAGAAGCTGATATAGTTGCAATAGCCTTATAACTACATAAAATAATTTAACAACAAATAAGAATTACAAAATGTGGAACAATTAAAAATTAAATATCCACCGAAGCATAGCCTCTGAATTGTAAAAACCCTTGGATGCAAACAAGGAAAAAAAAACTATGCCATTTCATGAAAATGAAGGATTCAATATAAGGATTTGTACTGTATCATTTAACGATATCTCAACATACACTGACCTAAATTGGGTTCTATCCTATTTTAATAGATATGAAATAGCTCGTTGCTCATTGTATTCAATTGATCCTATCTGCGTAAATAACATTTGAAAAAAGGAACTAGAGATTAGGAAAATATTTTCATTAAAGTAATCAGATTGAGTGTGCATGTGAATTTATGGAATCACATATTCCATGTTTCTTTAGATATTCATGGTGCATCCACACAAAGATACGGGCATTCATCTAGGTATATATAAGAACATAAAACAAAGTAAAATTTGGACAAAGAATTCAAGAGATTCCATACCACTAGATAAAGAGCGAATATAACTCAAATAAATGTCCCCATTGATAAAATAGTTATTACTCTTAAACTTGATCCAAATTAGTGAAATCCATCTAAAAACGGATTAGAAAAAAAATATCTAACATGGAAATAACTTTTAGAGATCCAATGACAATTTTTCACGGGGTCTTCACTTAGTGAAACTATGCCATAGCACGTTCGTTCGTGGCATATGAAACAATACCCCTATTTTCAAAAAATATTGGAAAATACCTCCAAAAATCGTTTTTTTTAACCCCCTCCCAATATGCCTTGCCGATTTTAAAAAACCCCTATTTTCCCTATATATTGCATGTATCCATCTTTTCATTTACATTTTTTATACCCCTTTATATTTCTACCTAAGGGAAAAAAAAACTAAACACAAGAAAGGGCGACACTTGATAGGCGCCCTTAGGCAAA
>LPNX010095544.1:966-35641 GCA_001517045.1 Pseudotsuga menziesii
ACGAATATAAATAGAGAGTGTGTCTCTCTATTTATGACACACACACTCACTCATTGGGGCGCAAGAGTGAGAGCATAAGTTGCTGTGACAAGAGAGAGACTACTGATGTCAGGAGATCATCTTTATGTTTTTAGGTTTTACTTTTGGTGCTGGTTGTGGGAACCCTTTTGACATTCTTGCACATTATTATACAAAAAAATAGCTCATTGGGAGCTTTTTCACAAAGATAATGACTTCGAAGCACATAATACCAACATTTTTTCAAGGAAATACAAACCATCATAGAACAAGTTTCCAATTATCCATCGGTATGAATACATAATGGTGAACTAAAAGGAGAAAAACTCTATGGAAAGGATGTTAAAGGCATGTATAACTTGAGAAAGTTATTGCAATCCACACTTGGATATTAGTTGTTAAAAAACATGCGTACTTCCCTTGATTATGTTGAAAACATGAAAAATGAAATCTTTGCAATGATCAAACAGTTAGTCCCCTTAACCCTCATTGTAACTTTTACCTTTGGAAACCAATTTGTGATGCATTTCAACATTTACATTCTAAGCATGCATTGAATCCTAGTGAGAACCTTCGACTTGAAGAAAAAAATGAGTCTATAATTAAAAAGCATCTAGTGACTTGTAGCTATTATTGTAAACATAGATTCAATCCATTTCTAAAACTACTAAAAACAAGAAAAACATTTTCGAAGAAGTCATTGATTATTTCTTTGTGACATAGTTCCAAAATAGGGGAAATGAACATGACCATGTCCTTTTTGTGGATTTATAATGCACCCAAATGGGCATTGATCAAATTCCACAATGAACAATTCAATGAGAGGTATTTGTCTTGTGATTCAACATTGCTTTATGTTGACTTGGAAAAACTATAGACTCATCACCACACACATACTTGTAAAAAGAAAAATAACTCAACTTCTATATTTGAATTTCCATTTCCTCTATTGGATAGAACTATGGTTTTCCATCCTCATAATTGTGTCCAAGAGGAATCTAAAGTCAAAGCAAACAACCTCTTCCTACATTTGTAAGAAAAATGTTATAGCAAAAGTATGTCCCTCGACACTTTTTTTGCAAGATTTTCACATGTCTATAGAGGAATATATTGTCTTGTTTTGTTTGATTTATTCTCCAATCATTTTATTGAAAATAAATCAATCTGATGCTAGGATAAATCCCTTTGTAAAATTTCTGCCCCAACTATGGATATCAAATGCAAACACACAATTATTTTGGATGCATACGTAGTTGCATCATATTATAGCTCATATATGGCAAAATTCGATCGTACATTGATAGAATATTTTTGAAAAAAATATTAAAAATGTAAAGAAAGTAGGGATGACACTGTCCACGTTATACAAAAGATAGGAAACACCCTCCTTGACCTCTAAGGAATGTCCAATCGACAAGAATTCCATTTAGTCCTTTCATTTCCATTGCATTGTAGTTCACATAAAACAAGGTTTATTGACACATATCCTCAATCGACAAGAACTTACATTCTACCAGACCTCATTTATTTACACAAGAACTCAAAGACTCAAAAGACATTATGTGTTCCTATGTGGTTGACAAGTTGTCACGTTCCCATGCATCAATCCAACCAATAGAGGGGGGGACATGAACGAATTATGGGCTTCTAAATTTTTCCACACGATCATATTAGAATTTCATAACATTTAAAATATGTGTGAAGATGCATAAATAAAAAATCCATAGTGGAAATAAAATTTATCAACACACATATAACATTCATGTACCAACATAATCATCACATACATCAACTAAAAACATTTCATATTCAAATACAAGAGAATACTTGTCTTTAAATAAGAATATCTAAGTGTCTAGATAGGTAAGAGAAAATTTTCACCCAACCATAGGCTCTCTCTCCAACATATACTCTTTCTACTAAGAGGCCACTAGGTTGAAGGAAACACCTACATGCTTATCTCTCTTTTCCCACAACCCGTTCTACTCTCTATTCTTAGGCAAAATCTCATACAAAACTCTACAGAGATCTCACTCAACTGTCACAGCCATGGCGCTCCTTCCAACTACCCAACACAAAAAGGAAGGAATTGTGATGTAGGAGCATAGGCTCAAGAGTGCGTAGTCATTCATGACTTCACAAGGTCAAGGAAACTATTAAGGAGACCTAGGGTCTTGTACATTTGTAATTTGATTTATTTTGTAAAGGCTGAATAAAAATGGATAAGGAATCTAGATCCTTTTCCACATGTTATAGTAAGGATTGAGTTAGTTGTTTAGTTGAATGAATTCAACAATCTATTAGTGAGTCATAGGGTTAGCAGAGATCAACTAGGATTGTACTCCTTTGTTATAGGATATGGAAAGAAAATCCTCTTGTATTTAAATCAGTTTGAGTTAGCTCACAATGCTTAGGGTAGCTCGAGGGAGTTTGGAGATTAGGTTAGAGGGAAGCTCGAAATTTAATTCCTAGAGAATATACAGAGACAAAGTTATCTGGTTGTGTTGTCCTAATTTGGAAATTCAAGTTCAAAAAGATTTTATTAAGTTTATGGAAATCAATTTCTTGTGGTTGATTGTGAAATGGTGATATTGAATAGAGGAGCAAGTGTAATATTATGCACAAAAACTAATGGAAGAAATAACACAGTGGATCAACGATTCCTGTGTGTTAATAGAAGATACGCTTGAGTTAAATCTAAACCAATTAAATCATACAATGGAGATTGAATCCAATGAATATCAATGGTCATAAATGGATTTCACAAATGAAATAGAAAGGAGGATAAAAAAGAGTTTGGCTGCAAAATCAGAAAGTGATCACCGCGAAAGAGGATTGAGATCAACGGACGAGGTTGATCCTGATACGGATAAAAGGCTGTGAGCTATTTCACAAGGTGAAGTTGTGAGGTTTAAAGAATTTTTGATGTGCACAAAATTTGTATAAAATCTGCTTTATGGAATTTGGAGTCCACCGTCGATCTAGATCTGACAGTTGTTAGTCTATTTCACAGACTCAACTAGCAAGCAGGTTAATAATCTGAATGGTTGAGGAATTTTAAATTGCTATTTACTTTGTTCTATTTTCCACTGTTGATTGGAGTTGACAGAGATCCAATGACTGAGGATCATTTCGCTTAGTGTAATAGCCCAGAGTATAACAACAGAGGTTGGACATAAAATTTTATGAAATTGAGTTCACTGAAAAATTGAATTCCGCTCTTTGAAAGAGCGTTGCCAGGGATTTGGCCGGGTTGGATAAATTTAGCGGTTATGTTAAAGTTAGAACCAGGATAAATTATGTATCAGTCACATGTAAAGACTATATACATAGGATCTTGGCATCAAAGTGGTATCAACGAAAAAAGGGATTTTGCGTGAAGGTATGAGAGTGTGGTCACAATAGTTCCTGTTTCTGAAAGATTGTGAATTGTTAGTAACGAGGTTGGAGTAATTTTTCTGTATGAAAGGAAAGGTTATTTTTACTCCTGTGATTACTAACAGATCCAGAGTAAGTGACTATTGATAGGAAATTGTATCCAGTAGTGAATTGTTGTGTCAGGAGATGGAGGTCAGAGTTGGAAGAGGTCGGGGCAGGCGAGGAAGACGTGTTTCCAATGCAAAATTGAGAGAGGAGATAAGAACTCTGAGAGCAAGGCTACAAGCCTTAGAAGTTAGCATACATCATGAGCACACTGGAGATACAAGTGATGAAGAGATACCTGAAGAGGAGTAGTAAAAAACTGTTGAAACTCCCGAGGTAAGTATGTTTAGGTCTATTTTTGGTGCAGGTTCTAGTTCAAGAGCCAATGTGCCATTCTACAGTGGAAGCTTGGATCCAGAAGAGTTAATTGATTGGATCAATGCTGTGAAAAAATACTTCGACTATGCTGAAGTGAAGAAGGACAGGAAAGTTATATTTGTTGTCACAAGGTTAAGAGGGAATGCATCCTTGTGGTGGGATGGTGTGCAAGAGGAGGGAATCTTGAAAAACAAAGGCAGGATCAATAGCTGGAACATAATGATAGCTAAAATGAAAGGTAAATTTCTTCCTACTAAGTATAAGTTGATTTTGTTTAGGAAAATGAAAAATCTTAAACAAAATTCAATGATAGTTAGGGAGTATACTGAGGAATTTTATAAGGTAAATATCATATCTGGACATATGGAAGACACACGTAAGAAGGTAACTAGGTATAGTAATGGTATAATATTTAATAATACAAGATGAATTGGGTTTGTTGTCATTAAGATCTATTGAGAAAGCATATCAGGTTTCTTTGAAGGATGAGAAGAAACTGATGAGAAAACAGAGTCAGAAAGCAAAGGCGAGAAGCTTTGGAGGAAGGGAACAACAACAGAAAGGTGAAGCTAGTAGTTCAAACCAGCAAGTACAGCCTGGTAGAAATAATGAGAATAGAGGTGAAAGGAATGCTTCAAGAGGAAGAGGTGGAGAAATAAGATGTTACACACGTGGAAAACTTAGCCATATGTCCTGGGATTGTCCTGAGAATGTTGCAAAATAGAGAGGAGCACAAATAGTGCAAGCTGAACCTGAAGCTCCAAAGGAATTAGAAGGGGTTGTGAATTACCCTGAACAATGTGAAGCTTTGTTGTTGAAAAAAATAATTGATGAGTCAGTTCAAAGGAGGATCCTGTTTAAGACAATTTGCAAAGCTGAAGGTAAGCTATGCAAGCTGATTATTGATAGTGGCAGTACTGATAATTTGGTGTCTACAGAAATGGTGGACAAGATGAATTTGAAGATGATAGTACATCCAAAACCATAAAGAGTTGCATGGATGTAGAATGATCAGCAAGTTCTTGTGAGTGAACAATGCCAAGTAAAGTTTCAGATTGGAAGTTATCGGGATGAGGTAAAATGTGACATCATAGAAATGGATGCTTGTCATGTTTTATTAGGAAGGCCTTGGCAGATTGATAGAGACGCAGTGCATGACTGTAAGAGGAATGTCTATTCCTTTGAAATGAATGGAAAGAAACATAGTCTTCATCCATTCAGAGTTAAGCAAGAGGAAGTCGATAGTCAATTGCTGATGATGATTGAAAAGGGTTTTTTGAATGATTGGAAAGCTGAAGACGAGGTAAAAGTAATTTCACAAGTAAACGATTTTGAAATTAAAATGACTAACAAGGTATGCACTGATTGGATGAAGGAAAGAACATACCAATAGGAAATGTCAAATACAAGCATGACATTGATGGATGAAGAACAATGTGAAGTCATAAAGGGTGGTGAGAGGTATATGACTAATGAAATTACTAAGGATGGTGATGTGACAGAAACAGGCAAAGGAGAGCAGAGCCAAGAAATTCATGCACAAAATTCTTGGATGAAAGATGTATTTATGTTAATATATTTTTTGTTTTCTTATGTGACAGGAAATTTGATTAATCTATGTGCAAATGAAATAGAACCAATTGAAAACTTGTTTGTAGGTCAAAGGAAAGAGAAACTTGAATATTCAAAGAAGCCTGAACATATACTGAAAGAACCAAAGGACGAGTTGCAAACACAAAGCTGTAAGACATGGCTGAAGGGACTGTTAAAAATGAGGAAACTGTCGAAATTTACACTTTGGGTATCTGCTGAAATCCTACAGAAAAACAATAGAGATGGATCTCATGGACATGAGCCCATGAAAAATTTCAAGCTAGGAAGTATGATGTAGGAGCACAGGCTCAAGAGGGAGAAGTAATACATGACTTCACAAGGCCGAGGGAACTCATAAGGAGGCCTAGGGTCTCATACATTTGTAATTTCCTTTATTTTGTAAAAGCTGAATAAAAATGGATAAGGAATCTAGATCCTTTTCCACATGTAATAGTTAGGATTGAGTTAGTTGTTTAGTTGAATGAATTCAACAATCTATTAGTGAGTCATAGGGTTATCAGAGATCAATAAGGAATATAATCCTTTGTTATAGGATATGGAAACACAATCCTCTTGTATTTAAATTAGTTTGAGTTATTTTCTTAGACATCTTTTGGTTAGCTCACAGAGCTTAGGGTAGCTCGAGGGAGTTTGTAGATTAGGTTAAAGGAAAGCTCAAAATTTAATTCCTATGGCATATACAAAGACATAGTTCTCTGGTTGTGTTGGCCTAATTCGGAAATTCATGTTTGCTATATTCTGGGAGATATGATCCCTCCAAGTTAGGGTTCCAGCCTCTTCCAGGATTCATCCCTAAACAGGACACCTTGGGAGAATTGATATATATTGGTCTACAAAGGTCCAAATGAAATTCCTGAAGATGTTTTAGAAAGGGCATGGACTATAATTTCTTTGGTCCGATGTTCAGACCCAAAAGATGAAACAATGACACGTGGAAGTCCATACAACTTCTCTGTTCTGAATAGTCCTGAAACAGGTCAACTTGGGAAATGATCATAAGTCCCAATTGGTGAAACCAAGTCTGATGAAACCTATGGTGTTGGAAAAGAGACACGCGAGGCTACCTTAGTGCAAAGTTTTAGACACAGAGGAGCAGCAATTTTATAGATACCATAGAAACATTAACATGCATTTTTGCAGAAGAAATTGGAAAACTAGGGATTCCTGTTCCTAGAGCTTCCCTCCACTGTTTTCAGAAAAGGAGTACGTTGGAAAGCTCACCTTGAAGAGATATATCTTTCTGTCCAATCAGATCTGAAAAATTCCAAGTTTTAAAAATTAGGGTTTCTCTGACAAACCCTAGATCAGCAAGATCTGGAACCAGGACGGACACCTCAAATTGGTAAGATCTAATCTTTTGATATTTGCATTTGAGGTTCTCATTTCAAAGTGATCTATCACATCAGCTTGATGATAATCTTGGTGAAGTTGACAACTTCCAAGCATGGAAGTATTTGATCTCTTTGAAGAAAATGAATTAGACATGTATATGAGTAGAGAGGTTCCAGTTCCAGAGGGAGATGAGGCTAAAAGACTTACACCAGAAGAACTTGGTCAAGGCCAGGATGATCATTGTTGATTCAATCATGGATCACATTGTACGACAAGTGTTTTCCATAAAGACACCGAAGATGTTTGATTCCTTGACCAAGACATTTGAAAGGAATAACATAAATCAGAATATGACTTTGAGAAAATAGTTGAAGAATGTGAAGATCCAGAATGCAGAGACCATACAATCATACTTTACGAGGGTCTCTCAAATTAGAGAACAACTTGAAGCGGTAGAAGAAGAAGTGGAGAATGTAGAAGTGGTGATAACCACCTTGAATGGCCTCCTAGGATCATGGGATTCATTCATTTAAAGAATGTGTGCCAGAAGGAAGCGATTAATTTCAGCAGACTCTGAGAAGAAGAAGTAGCTCAACTAATAATAAGAGAAAAGAAGATGGGAGCAACTGAAGATCAAGCTCTCACCATCCAAAGAAGATCCCTCAAGCGATAAGGAATATGAAGAAGTCAACTCTTGAAGAATATCTTATCCACCTTAGCATTTGGATAAGAAACTATGCTATTATGAATGACAAAGACGATGAAGCTGAAGGTTCAAGAAGGAGCCTACCCACAAAACAAATAAAGATAAGTATTCAATTGTCATTTCATTGTTTTGTTATGCATTTGTTTATATTCAGTTAATGTATTATGCATGATAGAATGTTTGTATTAATGATAGTATACACTAATATGCATGTAATGGGTAAGTAGCTCATGGTGCTATACAACTCTCCATTGCTACTTATCTAGAATGAAACCTCTTTGCTGACATATTGGATTAGTGTGCAATCTCAATGTTGTCCTAGTAGAGATGGAAGGCATCTAGAAAAGTTTCTGTGAGATATGGATGAATGTTGTATTAGCGAAGTAGTTGCATGATCATATATTTATGCATAAGAATTTTCCATTATGAATATTCCTTATGAAATGTCTCTAATAATGCAAATGAATTTGACTTGTAGGAAATATTGCATACATAATTTCCTACAAGAAAAGAAGAATGAGACTTGTTCTGAAGAACAAGTAATGACAGTTCAAGATGAAAAATAATATGACAAATGCAGTGACATCATTGATGCAGAAGCTTCCAAGAAGAAAGGGAAGACCAGTTCAAGAAGAATGATGTCTAGGATGCAGTATCAATACATGAAGGGAAGTTCGTAGTTCCATCATGCAGTAGATGGAAACATCGTAGGATACAAGGCAAGATTCGAAGAGACATTTCCAGCCAGTGGGAGTTGAGACACATGACAGGCAGAATTATGTGTGCAAATGAAACAAGACCTTGTACGAGATCAGAAGACACCCATGGGACAACACATACATGAGGAGCTTGATGAATATTTGACCCTTTGCTACAAGGTTGACAAAGGATAACAAGCTCACAGATGGGTGCGAGAAGAACTTTTGAAAAAGTTCAAGATAGAGGATCTTGGTATCAAGTGACCCTAGATGGATACATAGTACATTAGTAGCAGAGGAAGCTACTTGTCACTCCAGTACAAAATGTTTCAGTGCATAGAGTATGGAAGAAAGAGGGAGTATGATGCTTCAGAGGTAGTGACTGCAGAAGATCTCAAGGTTCGACATGGTATGACAGGATGGATAGATTACAGATGACTCTAGGCTTTATTGAGAGTAAAGTGGATTCCAGCCCTTGCTTCAAGGTTGAAGATGAAAGACCAATGATGCTCCTATTATGTGTCGATGCACTACATTCTAGGCATGGAGGTGTGGACAAGGGAAATATGTAGTAGAGATCCTGAATAGGTTCAGGGTGATGGACTACATGACCACACCTATGGCATCGAACATGAAGCTATTGAGTGATGATTCATCAGAGACGGTTGATGCCATGATGTATCGTCAGATGATTTATTCATTGATATACCTAACAGATACAAGACCCGATATTTTCTTTGTTGTGAACACATTGAGACATGTTCACTTGATGATTGCAAAGGGTACAGTTGAGTATGGGCTCAAGTATGAGGTGAATCAGAAAATTAACCTGGAGGGTTATGTTGATTTAGAAAAGATCACTTTAGGTTGTTGCTTTAGTATGGGATCAGGTGTGATCTCTTGGTTTAGCAGGAAGAAATCATGTGTGGCACTGAGTACAGCTGAAGCAGAGTATGTCACGGATTATTCAGCTAGTTGTGAGGCAGTATGGATGTAGAAGCTACTATCTGATTTATTTAATCTCTAGATGGATGCTACTTGTATACATTGTGAGAACTAGAGTTGCATGAAGTTGTCAGAGAATCCAGTGTTCCATGACAAGTCAAAGCATATTGAGATCAGGTATCACTATATCAGGGATATCGTGCAGAGGGGAGCAGTGAAGCTCTAGTATGTTGTGACGGATGAACAGATAGCTGATGTGTTGACAAAGCCATTGGCTAGGGTGAAGTTTGAGTACTTCAGGGAGAATCTTGGTGTTCTCTAGATCGAGGTTCATTCCAAGGGGAAATGATGAGACCTAGATCCATTTTGACATGGTGAGAAGATTGGTTCCTTCCATGGTTAGATGTAAGGGTTGATCCATTCTGTCATGGTGATAGGATTGGTTCCTTCCATGTCAGATATGAGTGCTGAGCCATTCTAATGTGACTATAGGATTGGTTCCAACATGATCAGATATAAGTGTTGAATGCCATTCTTGGAATGGAGGCACCTGGTTAGTTACCAAGAATACTTAGTCTAGGACTGAGAGCCATTCTGACGAGTAGGTTAGATGTAAGCGTTGAGCCATTCTGTCATGGCGAAAGGATTTGGTTCCTTCCATGTCAGATGTGAGTGCTGAGCCATTCTGATGTGACTATAGGATTGGTTCCTACATGATCAGAAGTAAGCCCTGAATGCCATTCTGGGAATGGAGGTGCCTGGTCAGTTACCAGGTAGCTCAATCTAGGACTGAGGGCCATTCTGATAGGACTGTAGGATTGGTTCCTACATGATCAGATGTGAGTGCATGCCCTTTTGACATTAGTTGTCAGATGTAAGTGTAGATCCATTTTGACATGAATGATTGGTTCCTTTCATGGTTGAATATAAGTGTTGAGCCTTTCCTAATCATTGGTTGAATGGATGTAAGTGCTGATCCTTTTTGACATTGGTTGTCAGATGTAAGTGTAGATCCTTTTGGCATGGAAGATTAGTTCCTTGCATGGCCAAGTGTAAATGCTAGGCCTTTCCAATCATTGGTTGAACGGATGTGAGTGCTGGGCATTGCCTTTCTAATACGATTATAGGATTGGTTCCTACATGATCAGATATAAGTCCTGGGTGGGCCATTCTGACTTAAGGTCAAATATAAGTGCTAGAAAAGACCTACACGGAGGGTAGGCCTACATCCAACATGAAAAAAGGTTGGCTCTATAGAACTTCCTGTGACGAGAAGAATCAAGAGATAACACCCGTGATGATGATCCGACAGAGATGTTCCAGAACTAGAGATGATCCAGATCGAGTGATGATCCATATCCAGTGATGATGATCCAGATCCAGTGATGATGATCCAGATCGAGTAATGATCCAGATCTAGTGATGATGATCCAGATCCAGTGATGATCCAGATCTGATGATGAAGATGACTTGAAGATGGAGATGAATTGAATGTGAACATGATGAGGAATCAATGATGATCCAAATGATACAGAGAAGAAGACTTGTACTGATAAATTGTGCTGAGAGAATACCTTCCTAGTTAAGAGGGAGTGTCGATGTAATTGTAACTTCAGAATGTATTCATCCGTATATCTTATGTATTGTACCCCAATGTTTATTCTGGGATGTGTCTGTAATGTATTTCAGTCATGTCATACCCCGATGCTTATTCTAGGAAGTTTCTATAATATAAAAGTCATGTCAAGTCATTATGGGTAACCCTCCTATTGGTCAAGGGTTAAAGTACCCACAGTTGTGGGGCCCTAGGGTTATTAGACTATCCTAGAGAAGTCGACCCTAGGTGATTCATTGTAAGTTAGGGAAATAGTAGCCCCCATTGTGTTAAGGATAAACCTCCTTGTTGGTCGGAGGAGGCAAAGTCCCCACAAGTTATGGGGCATTAGGGTTATTAGACACTCCTAGAGATGTCGGCTCTAGTAAGTAATTGTTAAGTGAGGCCGACATGTTGGAGTGGGTTTCAAGTGAATGAAAGAATATAAATAGAGAGTGTGTCTCTCTATTTATCACACACACACTCACTCATTGGGGCGCAAGAGTGAGAGGAGAAGCTGCTATGACAAGAGAGAGACTATTGATGTCGGGAGATCATCTTTATGTTTTCGGGTTTTACTTTTGGTGCTGATTCTATCTCTGAGGAAGTTGCGGGGTTTTCTCCTTTATGGTTTCCCCGAGGAAAATTCTTTGTGTCTCTTGTCTCTTGTGTTTTATTGATGTGCATGTTATTCTCTCAGTTAAAGATCCTAAGATCATAATGCTAGCTTGAATGATAAAAATCTAACAAATGGATGATGTTGATACCGAAACAGATCAACGACTGTGAGCTATTTCATAGGGAGAAGTTGCATGGTTTAAAGAATTTCTGATGTGCACAAAATTTGTATAAAATTCACTTTATGGAATTTGGAGTCCACCGTCGATCTATATCTGATGGTTGTCAGTCTGTTTCGCAGACTCAACTAGCAAGTGGGTTAATAATCTGGATGGTTGTGAAATTTTAAATTGCTATCTACTTTGTTCTATTTTCTGCCGTTGATTGGAGTTGACAGAGATACAACGATTGAGGATCATTTCGCTCAGTGTAATATCCCAGAGTATAAAAACAGAGGTTGGACGAAATTTTTTATGAAATTGAGTTCACTGAAAAATTGAAGTCCGCTCTTTGAAAGAGCGCTTCCTGGGATTTGGTCGGGTTGGATAAATTTAGTGGTTTAGTTAAAATTAGAAACGAGATAAATTATGTATTAGTCACATGTAAAGACTGTATACACAGGGTTCTGGCATCAAATTGAAATTCATTGATCCATAGTTCCCTCAGGAAATCCAACCCGTATCATGCTTACTAGTGTGTGAAATAAGAGTTTAACACGATGTATGGCATTGAAGAACATCTTGTAACATAAATCATGGCTTTTCAAGCATCCGTGAGTAAAAAAATTCAATGGTTAAAGGATTCTAGCTTTCTCAATCTCTATGCTCACCTATAACCATCAATTTTCCCTTGAAATATGTAGCCTTGTCTCTAAATTTGAATTTCTCAGTTATACACATTCTGGTAAAAGTCACGAACATCAATAGGGAGCTCTGCATAGTGTATATCTGCATGAGAGAATGATAGAATGAGTGCCGACTCCAAGTCATATCAGATTATCATGAAAATACAATTGACATAGATTTTGAATATAGAAGAAAGCATTTCTGACAATTGTAGAACTAACTTCTAACATTTGACATAACTAACAAAAAAGTACATTTATCCCCATGCTTTAACAAATGCATGAGGTGACTTTCCCCACCAACCTCACACATGTATTCAATGACTAGAAATAGTCAAAATAAGATAAATGGATAATTTAAATCACATGGCATAATTTGGATGAGTTATACATTTGACACTTGGAATCAAAGGATTTAGTCTCTCATATGCCCCCTTTCCTCTTCCCCTTTGTTGAAATCACAGGCTCTCTAGTGCTCTTCACATAACCATCTTGAACCATTTTATTATTTTGCAAGATAATATTTACATAGAGTTTGAGTTAGCATAATAAGATAACCACAATGTCCAAAATAAAATATTTACGTCATACATGCCTAGCCATTCACTAGTCAGGCCTTGGCCTTGAGCTTTTCACTAGGAATCCATACTATCATATTTACATCATTTACATAATTTTGATTAAATACACTCCAAGTCAAAACTAGGGATATTACAATACCCTCCCTTATCCGGATTTATGCAGGAACGCAACAGAATACACAAATAACCATTGAAACAAATATGCAATGGAAATAATGCTTCATTTCATTAATCAAAGAACTGAAACTTGTTTACATATAGAATGGAAATAAAATAGCTAAAGTGCTGGTAGCTTATCTCTGAGAAGAGATGTGGCGGCTACATGCCTTTGAACTCTGTGTTGCAATGAGGCTCAAAGGCCTATATATTATTGAGAAACAATGGAAACATTACACATCCAAAAACCTAACCCTAGGAGGTGAAACGCCAAAATGTAGGCCCCGTTGGGTAACTTGGTACATCAATTTCCCAGGGTTGTAACTTTGGCATACTACCTCCGTTTGACGTGCATGATACATAGTTAGAAATATCTCTTCAAGGATTACATCCATAAGCAATAAATATCTAGTCCAAAATGGACTCATTTTTCTCGGCCATTCGATGCTGAAAAACATCGTTTAGGGCCTCAAAACGGCTCCAGAAGTTTAGACCCAAAAACTGCCAAAAATAGTAAATTGTGCTACAATTCAGGAAACTGGAAAACTAAAAGAAACAATGGTGGGGGTCCAAGTGGAATAGGTGGGTAGCCACCAATATCCTTTTGGATCATTCCTCCCTCCTTAGGAAGCAATGGTCCCCATTGCGTTGATTTCCTCCATGAGATGAGGAAACTTCTGCTGAACTTGGTCTCTAGTGAGCCACTTTCCCTGGTGAAGGAGTTGGCCTGCTTTGACAACTCGATATAGCTGGATCTTCTATTGGTGGGTTTCCTTGATCTGTGTGTCCATAATCCAATTAGTTCTGGCTTGTTCCATGCAGTTGAGGTTTAACTATGTTGGTGTGAGTTGTTCTTCCACGTCTGATGTGTCTAGTAGAGGTGGAAAGTAGGGCTGAAGACGGTCCACATTGAACACTAGGTGTATACCAAGTAATGGTGGAATACTGAGCTCGAAGGCATTGTCCCTAATAGCCTTGGTGATGGTGTATGGCCCATATCAGAGCGGGCGAAGCTTGCGGTGGGGTCCAGCGAGGCACTCCTTCTGCAAATGTAGCCACACTTTGTTGCCCACCTGGAAGTTGTGTTGTACCCGATGTTGATCATGCCGCTACTTGTACTTAGCATTGGATCTATCCAATATGTCATGAACATGTTGGTGAATGTGCTGAATGCACTCAATGAAGCTGTTCGCCTTAGAAACTTCAGACTGGACATGAGCTAAATCAGCATGAGTAGCTGCAAATGGCATGGCTACATCAATGGGACATATTGGCTGGAATCCAAAGCCCACCTGAAAGGGGCTGTGGTCAGTGGAGCTGTGGAGGGCCTGGTTATAGCTATGTTGTACATAGGGGAGGCTCTCATCCCATGTGCATGGATTCTTTGAGTTGTACATGCGCAAAATGTGTATGATCATCTGGTTGATGACCTCTGTTTGGCCATCAGTCTGGGGATGGAAAGCTATGGACTTTGTGAGCTTGGTGTCTAGCATTGAACATAGGATAGACTAGAATGTACTAAGGAACTTGCTATCTTGATATGAGATTATAGACTATGGGATCCCAAAATTTACCCACACTCATTCAAAGAAGAGTTTAGCAGTGGATTCTGATGTGATATTCTTCTTGCAGGCCGCCATTATGGCCATCTTTGAGAATCTGTCGATGACCACGAACACACAGTCATTGCCGTGCTTAGTAGAAGGAAGGCCTAACATGTAATCCATGGAGATGGATTCCTAAGGTCGACTAGGGGTAGGAAACAGAGTATAGAGGCCTTGCTTCTTGATGGACGGTTTGGCAATGGTGTAGGTAGTGCAGGATCAGATGTACTTCCCGATGTCCTGTCGAAGGTTCTACCAATAAAAATACTTCTGTAGTACTACCACTATTTTCTTGACCCCGAAATTCCCAACGACCCAACTGTAGTGTGCTTCCCAAATCATCTTGGCATGCTCACTTGAAGAAACACAAAGGTGTCCCATGTGACATAGTAGTGCATCCTGGAGGTGAAAATTTGGGACTTGTTTTCCCTCCAAGAGCATCCTGTATGTGTGGCTGAATTCTGGATTGCTCTTGTAGAGAAGTATCCAATCAGAGGTCTCATGCCCACAAGAGTTGAGCATAGTGGTTATCGCCACGATCAATGGTTGGCTGAGGCAGTCTACAACATTATTGGTGCTTCCCTTCTTGTACTTGATATTCAAATGAAATTGTTGTAGATATGTGGAACACTTCTGATGGTGATCATTCTGTAACTTCCCTTGTGTATGTATGAACTATAGGGGTCGATGGTCTATGTGGATGATCGTTTCCTTCCCCAAAATTTAATGCTTCCATTGTCGGCAAGCCTGTACAATGGAATACATCTCTTTGTCATAAGTGGGATATTTTTGCACTGTGTCGGATAGTGTCTCACTATGATATGCCATTGGATGCCCTTGTTGAGTAAGGATTTCCCCAATAGCATAGTTAGAGGCATCTGTCTCGATCTCAAATGGTTGTTGCAAGTCTGGTAATATGAGCACTAGGGCACAGTAGAGGCGATGCTTCAATTTTGCAAACGCCTTCTGTTGAGTTTTTTACCAGAAGAATTTTTATTTTGCTCCTCCCTTGGTGACTTGACTCAAGGGCCAAGTGATATGAGAGAATCCCAACATGAACCTGCGGTAGAAATTAGCAAGACCCAAAAAGATGCGAAGCTCTGTTAGAGTAGTTGGGGCTGGCCAATCACGAATGACTTGGATCTTGGTTGGATCCCCATGTACCCCATACTCATCAATAATGTATCTCAGATATTGAACCTGGGTCATGCCAAAAGTGCACTTGTCCAAATTGGCACACAACTTGTGTTGCCGCAGCATTTGGAGGACCTTTTGGATGTGCTGGAGGTGCTCTTCCCAAGTCTAGATGGATATCAGGATGTCATCCAAGTACACTACTACAAATGAGTTGGTGAATGGTCACAAGATTTCATCCATCAGTCTCATGAAGGTTGAAGGAGAATTCGTCAGCCCGGAAGGCATGACCAACCATTCGAAAAGGCCCTCCTTGGCTTTGAAGGCAGTCTTCCACACATCGGTCGGTTCGATTGGTACCTCATGATACTAGAAATTTAAGTTGATCTTGCTAAAATATTTCGCCCCTTTAAGCTGGTCCAGGAGGTCATCAATCCATGGGATCGGGTACCTATTTTAGACAGTGATCTTGTTCAGTGCCTGATAGTCAATACAGAGTCTCCAAGTCCCATCCTTCTTCTGTACCAACATGATCGGGCTCCCACAGGGCGATGAAATTGGCCGAATGTGACCCTTCTGCAGCACCTCTTGAATTTGCTTCTTGATTTCATCATTCTCTAGAACAGAGCATCGATAGATCGGTCCATTTGGTAACGGCGCACCTGGGGTTAGATCGATGGGGTTATTGACCTGACAGTGCAGAGGAACCCCTGTGGGTGAGGTGAATATGTCTCGGTACTCCTCCATGACCTTGTTCATTTGTTATTTTCGTGCGGATGGGCCCTGTCTAGAGGTCGTGGCCATGATATTCTTCTTGCCTTGAGGGCAGATCATCAAGAAAACAAATTTCTTGGTTTTGGAAATGACCTTACTGCATTGTTTTACAGTAACCAAAGAGATAGTAGCAGGAGGTGGTACCTTTGGTATCCTGTACAACTTATTTCCCAACATAATAATAACAGTGTGAGGCCAAGACTCATACACAACATTCTGCTTCCATAAGTATGGTTGACCCAATAATACATCACAAACATCAAGAGGAGCAATATCACATAATACCTCATCGGTGAAGGGCTTGATGCTGTAGGGAAGGAGACACTGCTGGCTGATGTGGAAATACCGTACTTGGTGAAGCCACCCAATGGTGTACGACTGCAGGTGTGCTATGGTCGGCAAGCCCAACCACTTCATGACCTCTGCTGAAATGAGGTTCTTTTGGCTCCCACTGTCGACAATGAATTGTAGCGAGGAACCCTTTACCCACATCTGGGAGTGGAAAAGACAATCCTCCTCCTCTGAATATTCTGGTTCTTCCTTTTGGATATTTGTGGTGGAAATCGTGGCGTTGGGCTCTACATCGATAATATTCTTCCCTCTATCATTCCCCTTCTCAGGTTTTGATTCAGTGTCAAAGTATGCATCTGATTCAAAAGCTTTTATCTTAGCCACTAGTGACTGCTTGGCCCGAAACTCATTGGTGTTGTGAGTGGGGATCTTATGGAACTCGCACCACTTTCCCACTTCCTTCTTCAGCTTCACAGTGTTGTTCTTTGATTGCAACTTTGGCAAGTTTTCTTGAGTCGCCATGCCTTGGCTGTGTCCTTGGTTCTACGGTTTGGGAGCACCTTTCGCTTTCTTCTGATTTGCAGATCCAAAGTGTTGCTTTTTCTGTTTGAATTTTTACTCAATTTTGGCAGCATACTAGTATGTCATACCAAGAGAGGAGATGTCGAGGAACTCCATTTAATATTGAATGTATCTATGCAGACAACTGCGGTACTTTGGCACCAAATGTTTCCCTGAATATTTTATACCCAACTTGGTGCTCAAGGTATGGAACAGATTCTTCATCTCATGCACATCTTGATCTATTTGCTACCGCAACGTAGTCCATTGGATGTACTTGTCCTCATAGCTCCCCACGGGATAATATTGCCCCTTTATGGAATCTTGAAATGAATTCCAAGTGGGTACGGTTGAGAACAGAGAGGGTTCCTCCTCGTCCTTTCTCTCATAGTAGGTTTCCCACCAGTCCTTGACATGGGGTGCAGCTTTGAGTAGTGAAAAAGTAATATTTTCCCGGTAGGAAAAGTCCTGAACCAAGAAATATCCTTCTAATAGATTCAACCATCTATCTACGGTGTCTACATCTATTCAGCCATCAAATATGGGAATGTTGAATTTTACTTGTACTTTAAAAGGGGTTGTGCCTCTAGAGTGGCTACTAGATGCAGATGCACCGCCAGTGGGAAGTCGTTGAAGGATTTGCGCGAAGTTATCCATCATCACATTCCTTTCTTTTTCAAGGTCCTCCTCAAACACCATTTTGATAGGATATTTTGTGCCCTTGTCTTTCTTTTCATCTCCCATGGGAGGCCATCGGGATTTGCGAGGCTGATCTTGCAAAGGTTCGAATAGATCGAGCCCTAACTCTTTATACCCCACCCTCGTTGGGGACATGCAAAGAAGGATCAAGAAAGAGCAGATTGCTTTGATACCACTAATCTGAATTTATGCAGGAATGCAAAAGAATACACAAATAACCATATAAACAAATATGCAACATAAATAACACTTCATTTCATTAATCAAATATTTGAAACTTGTTTACATACATAATGGAAATAAACTAGCTAGAGTGCTGGTAGCTTATCTCTGAGAAGAGATGTGGTGGCTACATGCCTATGAACTCTGTGTTACAATGAGGCTCAAAGGCCTATATATTATTGAGAAACAATGGAAATCCTACACATCCAAAAACCTAACCCTAGGAGGTGAAACGCCAGAATGTGGGCCCCGTTGGATAACTTGGTACATCAAATTCCTGGGGTTGTAACTTTGGCATACTACCTCCATTTGACATGCATGATACATAGTTAGAAAGATCTATTCAAGGACTAAATCCTTAAATTACAAATATTAAGTCTAAAATGAACTCATATTTACCCTACCATTCGATGCCGAAAAAATGTCATTTAGGGCCTCAAAATGGCTCCAGAAGTTTAGGACCCAAAAACTGCCAAAAAAAGTAAATTGTGCTATAATTAAGGAAACTGGAAAATTGAAAGAAAAAATGGTGGGGGCCCAAGTGGAATAGGTGGGTGGCCACCAATATCCTCCTAGATCACTCCCCCCTTGGAATAACACCGTGCTTAGTGTTTTCTCAAAATTAGAACAAAAATGGATATGCCTCTCTCATGGCATCCTCCAACTCCAATGTAGCCTCATTGGGACCAAAGTGCCTCCATTTCACCTATACTTGTTTGATGGATTGATTCTAGATTCCAGAGCAATGTTACCTTGTTTTCTAGGATGCATAGTGGCTCGATTCAGAACTCACCCTTGAGTTCCACCTGTTCACATCCCAATCACTCACATGGTTGAGATCTTGTAAATATTTCTTAATCAAATAAACATGAAAACAATTATGAGCTCTATTATTATCATACAATGATATTCTATATGATATTATACCTCTAACTCCATCCTCTCTAACACTTAAAATGACCCATAATATCTTGGTGATATCTTGGCACAACTTCCAATATTTAAAGAACTTTTCCTTGGATTCACTCTAAGGTAAATATGATCCCCAACACTGAATTCCCTATGCACTTTGTTCTTATTTGCATATTTTTTCTGTCTATATTGAGATTCCTTTAAATCATGCTTAATCTTTGTAACCTCCTATTTTATTTCCTTAAGTATCGACAAGTATATCTCTCTTCATGGGATTACACCAAGTAACTAGTGTCATGCACTTTCTACCATACAAAGCTTCAAATGGACTTATTTCTAGTGATGTTTGTTTCCCATTGCTATATGGAAACTCCACCAAGTGTAGATACATACCACTTAGATGGTTTGTCCATCACATACATGTGAAGCATGTCTTCAACAAATTGATTTACTCTTTCTGTTTTGCTAATATGCTTGTGGATGGTAGGTATGTCTAAAGTTCAATTGTGTACCCAAATCTACAAAAACACTTTTCCACAAATTTGAGGTGAGCTTGGTACCGTTGTCTAAAATTATTTCCTTAGGAAACCCATGCAATATGAAAATATTCTTCATGAAAATATTTACAATTCCATCAGCTTTATATGTGTATTTAACTGAAACCCTGTAATAAAATCCATGGAAACCACTTCCCATTTCCATTCTAGAATTAGAAAAGGATGCAATAAACCTACTGGGTCTTAATGATGTTCAACCTTCACTTGCTGACATTTCAAACACTAAGAAATATATTGAACAATGTCCTTTTTCATTCTTGACCAAAAATATTTCTTCTTAGTTGTAGCAATTGTTTTCTGGTATCCTAGGTGACTAGAATATGACATTTTATGGATTTCATCCATAACAATTGTCCACAAGTTTTCCACATTTAGAATATAAATTATGTTTTTATAGGTAAGAAGTCCATCATCCTGCAAACGATACCCTTCATACCTCTTTCCAAAATTATACTCCCACCATTTATCTTTTATTTGCACATATAATTCATCTCTAGAAAGATAATTAACAATCTGCTACCTCGAATCTGATTGGCAAATGCTCATGGATTCCACATGCATTGTAAACATTTTTCTATTGAGTGCATCAATCACTTTATTTTCCTTCTCCTTTATGTGTTTGATCTCAAAATCAAATTCAGTACAGAACAATTTAAACCATCTAAATTTCTTTAAAATCAGATAGGACGGGAATATCTTCCACTTTCTGTTGCGTTTCTTTATTAAAGTCTTGAATGCTAACTGCGTAAAGTTTGCATTCTTTTCTAACACTCCTTTATAATTGTAAATAATAAATCTGTTGTATATAATTCTTTCTAGGTATCACTTGAAATCTTTCTTCATATTTCGGTCTCCACTCAAATTTTATCCCTTCTTTTGTAAATCAGTGATGGTACAACCTTGGAGAATCCTTTGATTAACCTTCTATAGTAGATATCACATTGATCATATTCCTTGGAGTTGGCCAGTTTATAATGGATTGAATCTTCTCAGGATGAACTTGTTTTCGTTCCTCTGAAATAATGTGACCCAAATAGTGAATTTTATTTTCATAGGAATCACATTTTCTTAGCTTTGCATAAAACTTATTTTCCCTCAATAGTTGCAAATCCATTATCAAATGTTTTTCATTCTTAGAATAGATAAGAATGTCATCTAGAAAAATAAGAACAAACTTGTCCAAATACCTGCTAAAAATGCTATTCATGAGACACATGAATGTAGCTGGTGCATTGGTGAGACTGAATGACACCACCAAAAATTCATAGTGTGCATACCTTGTTCTAAATATTGTCTTGTGAATGTATTCTTCCTTGATTCTCATCTGATGGTAACTAGACCTCAAGTCAATCCTTGATAATACATTTTCTCTCATTTGATAAAAAATGTCATTAATTCGGGGTAATAGGTATTTTTTATTTAATTGTAACTTTGTTCAACAACTTGTAATCGATACATAACCTGAGTGTTTCAATTTTTTCACAAATAAAATGGATGCTCCCCATGGAGACACAGTTGGATGAATGTACTTCTTTTACAACAATTCTTGCGATTTCATTTTCATCTCTATTAATTACGGTGTACTAATTTTGTAACGTGTCTTAGACACTGGTGCAACTCCTAACACAGGATCAATTGTGAAATCAATGCCCCTCTTTGGAGGAAGTCCTAAAACTTCATCAGGAAACACATCCTTGATTTCTCACAACACATGATAGTCCTCCAACTTGGGAATTTCATTTTATGTTGTATCCAAAATATGGGCTACATACAACCAATAAAATTTCCTACATAACTTCTTTAGCTGCATGGATGAAATTTTCTTGATAAAAACTACCTTTGAAATTCCATTTATAACCCTTAGGTTTCCATCTTCATTAATGCATTCAATCTTGTTGTAGTAGTCAAATTCAAACCTATGCTTTCAACTAGTCCCTTCCCAACATTCACTTCCTCCATTATCCATTCTTCGCCTTAAACCCTAAATTCATATATTTCCAAAAACAATTATAATAATATTATAATATTAAAATTAAAAAAAAATTATTAAATAATAATAATAATTATTATAACATTTCAAAATCTAAAAAAAACTATGTATTAAACTATATATATAGTTTATAAAACAGTAGTAATTAATAGTTATTATTATTAAAAAAAATGAAAGATTTTGGATAAGATAAAATGGTCTTCGATGTATGAGTTTATGGGTTTTTTTTAAATAAATAAAACAACTCAAGAAGTTAAAAATGATTTAAAATGGGAGATTAAAGAAATAAAAACCACGAAGCTTGAAGCGAAAATATCAGATATCGACATGGTGACTCAAGTTCTTCATGAAGACATAAAATAATTAGCTGAAGAATGGAAATGTTGATAATACAAAGTCCAAAAGAAGAATCTAAGAAGCATGTGGATAAGGAACAATATGAGGCTCATGCATCCTACTCCTTAAGTCAGTCGGAAGATGAATATGCAATTACATCATATGTATTTTCAAGCATGGAAGAGAAGGAAGAAAATTTAATTGATATTGATAAAGGACAACTCAAAATCACTCCTGCACCTATGCCAGAACAAAAAACAAATACATTGATGCCCTACATTCCCCCTCAAGAAAGGTTCAGGGCATCATACGTAAAGAAGGATAAGAACCATCATTTGAAGTACAAGACACAAAAAACAATGCCTAACCATAACCATCGTTTGAAGTACAAGACACAAAAAACAATGCCTAACCATAACCATCGTTCAAAGTACAAAACTCAAAATAAGATGTGGAATCAGGTACCTCAAAGTTTTTGTTATATAGATGTATCTGAGACATGCTCACTTGGTTGCTCAAAACATATATTGAGTCAGTTGCAGTGTTTCTTCTGCACCTCTTTGCTCCCTCATGCTTTAGTTACCAACCACTCATGTGTTCTTTACATCCCCTTGCTCACAATGATCTTGTGCAGCTTCTCACCCTCACAATGCCTCCATTCCCGTGAAAAATTCCCTCCTCTTCTGCATACGATTCCCATCACATATGCACACTCTTTCTATACTCCACTTTTCCCACACTGCTACAGGCGCCTCCATCCATCGCTATCTTCAACCCTGACTTCTCGCTACACCAGTTCTCTATGCCTCCCATCCACACCATTTTTGCCACTCCTCCTTTTCCCTTATCCCACGTATTCCTCCTCTCCTCCCACCATATCCCATCGCAGTCTCTCTCTCCAATTGCACCATCTCCATGGCTTAGGGTTTAAACCCTACATTTCAACCATTTTTTTCAAAAAAACGATATTATAATATTTTTAATATATATATAATTTTCAAACAAAAGAAAACAATATATTAAAACAATATATATAGTTTATAAAATAATAATAATAATAATAATAATTATTATTATTATTAAAAACAATTGAATATTTTGTATAAGTCAAAATGGTCTTCGATGTAGGCGTCTATGGCTTTTTTAAAAGAAATAAAACAACTCAAGAAATTAAAAAGGATTTAAAATGGGAGATTAAAGAAATACAACCTGCAGAGCTTAAAGAGAAAATATCAAGTATCGCCATGGCGACGCAAGTTATCCATGAAGACAAAAGAATCAGTGGAAGAAATGAAAAAGTTGATAATACGAAGACAAGAAGGAAAATCTAAGAAGCACATGGAAAAATAAAAACCATAAGTGCATGCGTCCTACTCCTCAAGTTAGTTGAAAGATGAAGAAGTAGTTACGCCATATGCATTTTCAAGCACGGAAGAGTAGGAAGAAACTTTAATTGATATTGATAAAGGACAACTCAAAATCACTCCCGCACCTATTCTAGAACAGAAAACGCATACATTGATGCCCTACATTTCCCCTCACAAAAGTTCATGGAATCATACATAAAGAAGGATAAGAACCATCGTTTGAAGTACACGACACAAAAAATAATTCCTAACCATAACCACTGTTCAAAGTACAAGACTCAAACTAAGAAGCGAAATCAGGTACCTCAAAGTGTCTGTTATATAGATGTATGGAGCATGTCACCAAATACATTTTATGTACCTCAATATATGCTTTGAGTGACCAGGAGAGCATGTCTCCAAATATTTATAATGATGCAAATTTGACCATCACCATAGTTCACCATGTGATTACTTGTTGGTTGGACAATCTTCTATATCTGCAATTGGACAACACCATCTCGGAAAATGAAAATCAGATATTGTTTTGTTATCTAAACATGCTTATTGAATTGAGAATTTTTTAGAAGGTTAAAGTTGGTTTCCTACTTGTTGGACATACACATGACCATATTGATCAAATGTTTAGTCTTTTTGTAGTGACATTGGGGAGGACGAATGTTGGGAGTCTCCCATCATTAATTGAAATTATTATATAGACATACAATCCAGAGCCCATTGTACTAACGTTGGAGGAGGTTGTTGACATACAAAGATTTATTATGGGATCGCATGGTGAAGAAAGGTGCATTGAAAAAATAAATGACATTAGCTTCCAACATCAATTTCGAATAAAAAATATTGATGGGAAAACACTTCTCTGGGCTAAGAAGTACTCAACAAGTGCAGAATGGGGGCCTACATTAGGTTTAACATTTCTGAAATTCATCCTAATTCTTCAAATTTATGCTTCAAAGTTATTGTTATTGCAATCAGCCGTCGAGATTCAAAATGCATGCCGACACAATAGATATTTTTAGTCTTTTCAACGCTTGGAAGAAATAAAAAAGTCTATCAAAGATACATATGAATATTTTGATGTTGTTGATACTGTTTGGTGGGAGTCTTTTTTCATGGATCAAAATGACAAAATTTCGAACTCTAGAAATGGAAATATTTTTTTGAAGACTCCATTTCATTGGACGCAAAGTATGTCAAATGAAAACAAGGAAATAAATGTTGAACTAGAAGGTGTTGAGTCTTCTCAAGTAGAGGAAATGGAAATGTATATTGGGTCTAGAAGATCATCTGCATGATGTGAGGCAATGGATGACCTTTACAAAGGCTCGGTAAAATATATTAAGGAAGGTTGTATAATTGCAGTTTTTCCTATAGAAGATGTACGTGGTTATCCATTCTGGATTACAAAAGTTATGCAGGTCAATAAAGAAAATGAAGAAGTTATATCCATTGAAGTACATTGGTATGCAACAAGAACACGCCCATTTGATGGTGTGTACAAGCTAGAGATGGTGGTTGAGAAAAAGGTTTGCAAAAAGAGAAAAATAAAGGGTCAAATGTAAATCATCGTCGCATTGATATTTTGAACTTAGAAGATGTTGACATACTAGTTTATGACTTCCAATTGACAAAGAAAGGCAGTCTTCACTCCAAGACTACAAATATTATCAAAAGATTGTTGGCACAAAAAATAGTTGCATCATGGGAGTATGTTAAACCAAGGCATAGATCGAGAAGGAATATATCATATGAAATGTTCGACATACATGAAGACTTAGATGGTGCGCTTATTGATGGTAGAGAAGAATACGGGTCATCTACATATTCATCTAGACATTCATATAAAAAAAAGTAGTTTCTGATGGTGTGTCAGAATCCATGTGCTGATTTCAATATTTGCACATGAAACATTTAAATTTTTTTATTAAGATGACATTGTCTGCATGGCAACTCTAAAAGAGTGTTTCAATTCTAATATGAATAGCTTATATGTATTATGGTTTAGTATATGATTTTATCAGAAATTCCTTTATTTTATATGGAACGAGTGGTATACTAATTTCTTGAATAATTTTGGTTAAATATAGTGCAAGTTTTATATATTGTTACTAAGAGGTTTTATAAATACTATTTTAAATTATCATATAATGATATAATTATCCCATTTTTTGAAATAGTGTGCTACTAGTAGCATCAATTTTCAATTTGGGGCTTGATTTGAAGGTTAATGTAAATAACATTAAGGCATGTTTTCATCCATGTCCGCATTTTTAGTCCAAAAAAAGTGGTGCTACCGGTAGCACCACCTTTGACTTGGAGGTGTTTTTGGTGTTTCCACAAAAATAGGAGTTTTTATGGCTAGATTCCTCATTTTGAGTATAAAGTTCTCATCAAGTTGTATAACATGTTTAAATTTATAACTTAATACAAAGTTGGAAGTATGCAACTCATTTACAAGGTAGAGAGAATCAATTTTTTATATGTGTGAAAGAGCTATGTAAACTAGACCATGTTGTTTCATCCCCCAAGGGGTCAAAAGATAATATGTCCATTGTGAGACCTTGGAATTTACATAGAGTCTGTGCACATTCCACTTGAATAGGGAACTAATGTCTAACAAGAGATGATGTTTCCTTGATACTCTGCAAGAAATTCTTGTTATAGGTGTCCAACTTGGGGATATCCTAGGTGAGTACAAGGACTGCATTTTCTGATGTTGGCATTCACTAATGAACAGATCATGAAAATAAATCCAAATGATTCCCTCTTTACCAAGTGTATATTGCATGAAGACACCATCTACACCATAAAAGAGGCCATCAGGAGTGGAAAAATTTCCAACAATCAATTCAACTAGTATGCCTTGCTTTAGGACAATGGTTTTAGGTAGAAGTTGTTTTTTCATTTCCATACAAAGTTTCTTGTAAAATGTACACATAGTTTCCAAATGATTTTAAGACATAAGGTTTTACACTAACAAGGAAGATCATTTTCAAGTTATGTTGATGGATATATTTATTCTTGAGAATCAAGGGAATGTAGGGTCACTAGGCATTGGTTGGTTTATAACAAGTGGTGTTCAAGTATGCAATGTCACCTTTAGTTTATCAATGGAGCCTAATTCTGTTCAAAATAGATATGAATGCATTGTCATTCAGTCACACAACTTGTTGCAATTGGTAGTATTTAACCTTATCTTTCCAAAATGTGTAAAGTGTCTTTTGGCCATGGATAGTTGGATGTTAAAAAATCCAAACATCACATAGTGGTTATTCTTGCTAGAAGTCACCCCAAAATATGAGATCAACATTTCCAAAAGGATTTGTTGTAGTATGCATGATTTCATGAAGTAATTTGTCTATATTCTAAAGCATTTGGATTCCTATTAATGATGTCTCTTCAATGAGTATAAGGTGTAATTGTCTATAGGGATTTCTTAAGACATCTAGTGTACTTGAATATAGTGACAATGTTTTGGAAGTCCTAAATGGTAAGTGAAAAGAAAAGAAGGCGGTTGAACCAGCTACATTCTATTCATCCTTTCCAATGTAAGAAAATATGATTCCTTTTGGTTTCAAACGATCTCTAGTGCGTTGCTTGTTGTAATGATAAACCAATGCTTGGAAGATAGCTTTGGCTACAAATGTTTTTCCTATGCCTGCGCCTCCTGTGAAGAGCAATGGTATATTTGGAAAATGTTCTTTCTTCAACATAATGTCATTTGTTATTGAGGGTTGTTCTCCATTTAGTTATTTTTTAATGTTGAAATATCGGTTTGTACTAAACACAGACAATCATTTTCTTATTTGGAAATGAATTTTGTTGGTTCAAATGGAATGACACATTTAGCATGTAAAAGGTCATTTTGGATGTCATATTTCTTATGTTTATAAGATGTGGTAATTTCGTTCATGCAAAAATTAATGTCAAACATTGAGGGCGTGGGGGTGGGGGCATATTTTCAATAGTAAAAAAAGCAATGTAAATATCACCCCATTTAGAATTTGTTTTAGCATTGAACATGGTATCACTCTTTTCTATGTTGACTGTATAATCTAGACAAGATTCAAACCATGTATGATGGTTTCCTTTCAAATTTTCTTCAGTTCCACAATAAGGAATGAATAGCATCATTTTTTCCCTATAATAATTCTATGGATCAATATGGTCATTCTATCTTATGTATCTAATCATATATGCTTAGATTCATCTTTTGGATTTCCCTAAGTCTAATGCATAGAATGAAACATATTTTACAACACATGTGTCCTCAAATATTTCATGACGTGCAAAGTACTTGTGTAATATCCCCAATTGTAAATATGCTAGTATGGATTCCTAGTGTAGAGCTCAAGTCCAAGGCTTGACTAGTGAATGGCTAGGCATGTATGTTATAAATGTTTTATTTTGAACCATGTGGTTGGCTTGTTATGCTAACTTGAAATCTATGTAAATATTATGTTATAAAAATAATAAAATGGTACAAGATGGTTGTGTAAAGAGCACTAAAGGGACTATGATTCCACTAGAAGGGGAGATGAAAGGGGGCCTATGGGATATTAAATCCTTTGCTGCCAAGTTTTAACCTTAGAAATCATCCAAAATCTACCATGTAATTTATATGATCCAATTACCTTTTTTGATTATTTTCAATCATTGAATGCAAATGTGAGGTTGATGGGAAAAGTCACCTAATGCAATCATTGAATCATGGGGTTGAATTCACTTTTATGATAGTTTTGTCAAATGTTAGAAGTCAATTTTGTAGTTGTCAAAAGTGCTTTATTCTACGGTAAAAATATATACCAGTTGTGTTTTCACCATTGTATCATATCCCTTGGAGCCAACACTCATTCTATCATTCTCCCATACATATTTGCACTACATGGAGCTCCCTGTTGATGATCATGAATTTTACCAGATTGTGTATAACCCATAAATTTGAATTTAGAGACAAGGTTGTATATTTCAAGGGAAAATGGATGGTTGTTTGCGATCATATAGGTTGGGAAAGATAGGAACCTTTCCCATTGAGTTTTGCTACTCACAGATGCTTGAGAAGCCATGTTTTACATTACAGGAGGTTCACCAATAGAATACAACAAGTTGGAATCTTACTACACACACTGGTAAGTACTGTAAAGGTTGGATTTTTTGAGGGAAATATGGATAGTTGGAAGGAGTGCCGTGGATGTGATGGCTGAGTGAGATATCTATAGAGTTTTGTATGATATTTTGGATAAATATAGAGAGAAGAACATGTTGTGGGAAAAGAGAGAGAAACCTGTAGGTGTTTCCCTCACCTTGGTGGCCTCATATCCCAGCTTGAGGGTGGCCTCTCGAAAAAAATAGTTTATGTTGGGAAGAATTCCTAAAGTTGGGTGGAAAATTGTTGTTACACAACCAAGCACTTAGATCTTCTCATTTAAAGATAAGTATTCTATTGTACTTGAATATGCAATGCTCTTAATTGATGTCTGCAATGATTATATTGGTGTATGCTTGCTAGTTATGTGTGGGTAGAGTTTATTTTTGTTGTGCATTTTTATTTATGCATATGCTCACATTTTTTAAATGTTATGAATTTGTAATATGGCCATAGGGTGAAATTTAAAATCCCATATTTTGTTCATGTTCCCCCTATGTTGGTTGAATTGATGGATGGGGACATGAAAAAGTGGTATTAGATATTTTGTTGCAATACCGGAGTTGCATTGGCTATAAATCCTCACTTATAGGCATAAATATGGAATACTTATGTAAAAAAAATTGGATTATATTAAATGATGGATAAGAGGCCAAGAGTAATTTTGAATTAATTTCGAAATAAACCCCCTTATTGTCTAATTAAATTTTTTCATAATTACAAAATTTTAAAAATTTGGGAATTTTAAGGTGGACCCTACCCATGCCATATGGAAAGGCGACGTGGAGGATCCACATGGAAAATAGGTATGACATGGAGGATCCACATATATAGAGAGTATGATTTTGACCAACCACATTAGACTTGGGCATAGTTGATTTCAATTTATAGAGTTTGAATCCAAATGGAGATTGGACCATCGAGTAGTGATGGAGACCAACGACTAGCAATGATTTAGGATCACGAAGATGTGTAAGAGTTAATTAATTAGCATGAGCCTGAAATGAAAAAATCCCTATCAACGTCTCTCTCTCTCTCTCGTGCATTCAATATTGTAAAACTAGTTTCAAGAAAGAACTTTCTCATGGATCCTAAAACCACTTTTTTCTTGCATATAGTGATGTGACATACAAAGATGTGAATTATAGTGATGTCATGAATGATGGTATCTCTGCCAATGATGTAAATCATGTAATCCATGAGGGGGAAATCCCTTTTGAACCCCATCACCCCCCTGAGACATCATCCGTTTTGGAAAATTCCTGTAGTGATTATAACACTAATGGAAATGGAAATTTTTCACTTTGATATCAGTCCAAGGAATAATTGTGCATTGTTATATTTTGAGGGGGTGATTCAAATGTTTCTATGATTTGATATAAATTGACAATATGGGTTGTTCCCAAATTGTATGAAAATTAATTTTAGAATTTTCTAAGAATATAAAGCATCTAACAAATGTTTATATATAAACACCTTTGGAGATTCAATATCCTATGAGGGACAATTAAAATTCAACATTTAGTCTAGTGCAGTTGGGAAATATTTGGTCTTGGTTGCGCCAATAAAATCATCATCATGGATGATGCACATGATCCTTATGACGCATAGACATATGTCATGGGAGAGAACATACAATTTGAGAATGCAAAGACATAATCCAATGGTAGAAGAAACTAAGTGACTCCCCTATAAATTGCAGAAATCGTGAGGATCCTAAGGGTAGAACTACAAAATTGTAGAGAAAGCAATGCGAGGATTATTAGAGTTCAAGAATAAAAGAATGAGTTGAATGTAGCTATGCTTCAAAGTTTGATAGACATTCAAAGGAAGATTCACTCTAGACATCACTCAGATAATTAAGAAAAGAGTTGGAGTAGTTCAAGGAGGCATTCGCACAAGAGGTCCCATAGTTAAAGAAGGATTTCTAAAGACATGAAATATACTCCATAAATATCTTCTAGTGAATCATGTGACTCTAAAGAATCCACTTCAGGTTCAATATCTTCATTTCATAGGAATAAGAGGGATAGTTATTTCAAGAACAACTCACATGGATAATTTAGGAACGCCACACCTCCTACTTTTGATGGTGATGTAAAATATACTCAATAGGTTGAGGCTTCGACTCTTGGGATACGGAAGTATTTCCAAGTTTAAGACTACTTAGGAAATATGAAAGCAAAAGTAGCTATATTCAATCTGAACGGAAGAACACCTATATGGTGGAATCACCTTAGGTGAGTAAAGAAGATCAATGAAAGGAAGATTGCATGGAAGCAATTCAAGAAAAAGTACCTTTCATATATATAGTATGATGATAAAATCAAAGAGTTCCATAAGTTTAAATTGGGGAAAATGACTATCGAGGAATATGCAAATAAATTTTTGGAGTTGTTGAGATATGTCAAGTAAATCAGAGATGATAAGGTGAAAATTCATCTTTTTCTAAGTGGGATACTTTAGTCATATAAAGACATAATTGAGTTGGATAAAACTCAAACTCTAGATGGGAGCATAAGAAAGGCTAGATATTGTTATGATCAAAACAAAAGCAAGCCAAAATTCCATAAGGTATGGAAGGACAAGGAAAATGAGAAGTTTACCAAATAAATAAGGGGTTCAAACCACCTCATTTCAAAAATCGGCCAAGGCAGACACAATAGGGTGTTACTAAGCTAGCTAGGATGATGGGAGACGATTCAAGAGAGCCACTTCAATTTTAAGGATGTGGAGATGAAAATATGCTTAGAAACTATCCACATCAAAATCAGAGTGCAAAGTATGTCCAAAAAATCCAAGAAGCTGAAATAGTGGGTCAAGTGTCAAGGTCCATCCCTAGATCTATGCTTCCCTAAAGGACTTCCAAGCATAACATCAATCAACTATGGTTAAGGTTAAAGGGAAGATTCCTAAGAAATGTATTTCTATTTTGATTGAACCTAGATCTACTCATAGTTATATCACTCCTAAAATTGTT
This sequence comes from Pseudotsuga menziesii, assembly GCA_001517045.1. NCBI lineage: Eukaryota > Viridiplantae > Streptophyta > Pinopsida > Pinales > Pinaceae > Pseudotsuga > Pseudotsuga menziesii. The sequence goes on from LPNX010095544.1 coordinate 32,447, forward strand.
GAGATTTGTGATTTTAACAAATCAAAGCATAGTAAATCATGGTTGGTCCAGCTAGACATTAGAACCAAGAGGAAGGTTAGTGAAAGTGTGGAGAAATGTCCATTGGAAATGGTGGAATGTTCATTGTGAAAATATAAATATTTTTCCACTTGGTTTCTTTTCTAGAACTTCAAAGGGTCCACAATATCTTGGGGCCAACTTGTTCCACTTTCCCATTCTATGTGTGCTTCTCTTTTCCTTGAATTTTAGGTACACGTGATCACCTACCTTATACTCTTTATCTCTACAGAACTTATTAGCATAACTTTTTGTTGATCCTATGATTCTTTTAAATTATTTTTACCTTGTTAACCTACTTTTCTAATTCTTTAAGCAAATTAGGTCTTGATATAAGCCTATCCACTGAATCATCCCAAGTAACCGGGGTTCTCCATTTCCTGCCATATAAAAATACAAAGGGTGGAATTTTTGTATATGCCCTATAGCCATTGTTATAGGAAAAGTATACCAAATGCAAGTATTCCTCCCATTTTGAAGGATTTTTCATAACATACATTCTTAACATATATTTAAGAATTTGATTAACACGTTCTTTTTGTCCATCGGTTTGTGGATGGTATGTGGCACTAAAACTCAATTGAGTGTCTAAACTTGCAAATAGAGTCTTCCAAAACTTACCTATAAACTTAGAATCCATGTCAGATATGGTTTCCTTAGGGATTCCATGCAATATGAAAAAATTACCGTAGAAACATTTCAACAATGTTAACTGCTTTAAAAATTGATTTTACTGTAATGAAGCGTGCAATTTTTGACAACTTATCTACTACTACCATAATTGAATCATTTTCTTTTTTCTTTTTGGTAATCCTGTTATGAAATCCATACTGATTACTTCCAATTTCCACTCTGGTATGGGAAAGGGTTGTAACACTCCAACAAGGTGTTGGTGTTTAGCTTTAATTTATTGACATTCCAGACACCTATCTATGAAATCAACAATATCAATTCTCATTTTTGGCCAAAAATAATGTTTATTAACTACTGCAACCATATTTTGATAACTAGGGCTCCCTGATTATGGTTTCTTATGGAATTCATTTAAAATATGATGTCTAATATTTAAAATTTTAGGAACATACAACCTACCTTGTGACCAAAGATACCCTTTTTCATCAATTAAGTATATTTTTTGTTGTGATTCCTTGTTCTTTTTCTACAACTTATTTATCATGTCAACGTAAAATGGATCGTTTTCTAGTGTTGTTCTCATTTATGTTTTTAATTTGTCCCCTATTTTTCTCAAAGGGACTTCATGTAGAAAGTGTACTTGCATGCTCAAGGCATATGCAAATTTGTTTTCCTTACCATTTATATGTTTTAATTAAAAATCATACTCATTGATAAAATCTAGCCATCGTGCTTGCCTAACATTTAAGTTGGGCTGTTCAAATAGTTATTTCAGATTTACATTATCTGTTTTCAGTAGAGATTTCTTCCCCATAAGGTAGTGTCTCCACATCCTTAAGGGATGTATGATTGCACCCAATTCTAAATCATGAGTTGCATAATTTTTCTCTCCATCCTTTAATTTTTTGGATTCATATTCAATTACATGGTCATCTTGTAACCGAACACTTCCTAATCCTTCCTTGCATGCATCCGTGCAAACGACAAAGTATTTATCCATGTCAACTACTTTTAACACAGATGTATTTTTCAGCAATTCTTTAAGTTTTCTGAAACTGACTTCGCACTTCTCATTCCAAAGGAACTTAGCCTCTTTCTTTTTCAAATAATTAGTAGGGCAAGCTATCTTAGAGAATTTTTCTATGAACTTCCTATAGTACCCAACCCACCCCATAAAATATATGACATTTGAGACAATTTGAGGGGTAGGCCATTCCATTATTTCCTTGTTCTTCTTGGGATCTATAGCTATACCTTCAAGTTAGATATAATATTCCCAAGGTACTTAATTTCATTCTTGAAGAAATCACATTTGGAGAACTTGGCATAAAACTGATGTTCTCGTAGGGTTTGCAAAAATATCTTTAAATGTTCAACATGTTCTTATTCATTCTTTGAGTAAAGAACAATGTCATCTATGAATAATAGAAAAAACTTATCTAAATATTGGCTGAAGATGATGTTCATCAAGCACATGAAAGTTGCGGGTGCATTGGCCAGTCCAAAAGGCATTACCATAAACTCATAATGTCTTAATCGAGTTCTGAAAGGAGTCTTCACAACATCCTCTTCTTGAATCCTTACTTGATGATATCTTGATCTTAAATCTATCTTGGAGAATATTCTTACCTTCCTGGCCCGATCAAGCAAGTCATCAATTCTAGGAAGTGGATATTTATTCTTAATAGTCAATTTCTTAAGCTGTCAATAATCAATGCACATTCTCATGGTTCCATCCTTCTTTTTTCACAAAGAGAATTGGAGTCCCCCAAGGTGATACACTTGGTCTAATGTAACCTTTTTCAACTAGTTCCTACAGTTGAATTTTTAATTCTACCAACTTTGGGGCACTGATATGATAGGGTGCTTTGGATATGGTACTGCTCCGGGAACCAAATTAATAAAGAAGTCCAAATCTCTTTTGGGTGGAAGTTCAAGTACCTCATTTGGAAATACATCTTTAAAATCAGATAGGACGAGCATATCTCTATGGATGTGATGGATGAGTGAGATCTCTATAGATTTTTGTATGATATTTTGGATAATTATAGAGAGAAGAACATGTTGTTTGAAAAGAGAGAGAAACCTGTAGGTGTTTCCCTGACCTTGGTGGCCTCATATCTTAGCTTGAGGGTGGCCTCTCGACAAAATGAGTTTATGCTGGGAAGAATTCCTAAAGTTGGGTGGAAAATTGTTGTTACACAACCAGACACTTAGATCTTCTCGTTTAAAGATAAGTATTCTATTGTATTTAAATATGCAATGCTCTTAATTGATGTCTGCAATGATTATATTGGTGTATGCATGCTAGTTATGTGTGGGTCGAGTTTATTTTGGTTGTGTATTTTTATTTATGCATATGCTCACATTTTTTAAATGTTATGAATTTGTAATATGGCCATAGGGTGAAATTTAAAATCCCATATTTTGTTCATGTTCCCCCTATGTTGGTTGAATTGATGGATGGGGACATGAAAAAGTGGTATTAGATATTTTGTTGCAATA
>LPNX010095544.1:35711-106305 GCA_001517045.1 Pseudotsuga menziesii
CCAGAGTTGTATGGGCTATAAATCCTCACTTATAGGCATAATTATGGAATACTTATGTAAAAAAATTGGGTTATGTTAAATGATGGATAAAAGGCCAAGAGTAATTTTAAATTAATTTTGAAATAAACCCCCTTATTGTCTAATTAAATTTTTTCATAATTACAAAATTTTAAAAATTTGGGAATTTTAAGGTGGACCCCACCCATGCCATATGGACATGCGACATGGAGGATCCATATGGAAAATAGGTATGACATGGAGGATCCATGTATATAGAGAGTATGATTTCAACCAACCACATTAGACTTGGGCATAATTGATTTCAATTTATAGAGTGTGAATCCAAATGGACATCAGACCTTCGGGTAGTGATGGAGACCAACGACTAGTAGTGATTTAGGATCACGAAGATGTGTAAGAGTTAATTAATTAGCATGAGCCTGAAAAGAAAAACTCCCTATCAACGTGTCGCTCTCTCATGCATTCAATATTGTAAAACCAGTTTCAAGAAAGAACTTTCTAATGGATCATAAAGCCACTTTTTTCTTGCATATAGTGATGTGACATACAAAGATGTGACTTGTAGTGATGTCATGAATGATGGGATCTCTACTAGTCATGTCAATCAGGTAATCCATAAGGGGGAAATCCCTTTTGAACCCCATCACCCCCCTGAGACATCATCCGTTTTGAAAAATTCCTGTAGTAATTATAACACTAATGGAAATGGAAATGTTTCACTTTGATATTAGTCCAAGGAATAATTGTGCATTGTTATATTTTGAGGGGGTGTTTCAGATGTTTCTATGATTTGATATAAATTGACAATATGGTTTGTTCCCAAAATGTATGAAAATTAATTTTAGAATTTTCTAAGAATATAAAGCATCTAACAAATGTTTATATATGAAAACCTTTGGAGATTCAATATCCTATGAGGGACAATTAAAATTCAACATTTAGTCTAGTGCAGTTGGGAAATATTTGGTCTTGGTTGCGCCAATAAAATCATCATCACGGATGATGCACATGATCCTTATGAGGTAGATACATATGTCATGGGAGAGAACATACAGTTTGAGAATTCAAAGACATAATCCAAGGGTAGAAGAAACTAAGTGACTCCCCTAGAAATTGCAGAAATCGTGATGATCCTAAGGGTAGAACTACAAAATTGTAGAGAAAGCAATGAGAGGCTTATTAGAGCTCAAGAATAAAAGAATGATTTGAATGTAGCTATGCTTCAAGTTTTTATAGACATTCAAAGGAATATTCACTATAGACATCACTCAGATAATTAATAAAAGAGTTGGAGTAGTTCAAGGAGGCATTTGCACAAGAGGTCCCATAGTTAAAGAAGGATTTCTAAAGACATGAAATATACTCCATAAATATCTTTTAGTGAATCATGTGACTCTAAAGACTTCACTTAAGATTCAATATCTTCATTTCATAGGAATAAAGGGGATAGTTATTTCAGGAACAACTCACATGGATAATTTAGGAATGCCACACCTCCTACTTTTGATGCTGATGTAAAATATACTCAAGAGGTTGAGGCTTGGATTCTTGGGATACAGAAGTATATCCAAGTTTAAGACTACTCAAGAAATATGAAAGCAAGAGTATCTATATTCAATCTGAATGGAAGAACACCTATATGGTGGAATCACCTTAGGTGAGTGAAGAAGATCAATGAAAGGAAGATTGCATGGAAGCAATTCAAGAAATAATTCAAGAAAAAGTACTTTTCATATATGTAGTATGATGATAAAATAAAAAAGTTCCATAAGTTTAAATTGGGGAAAATGACTATCAAGGAATATGCAAATAAATTTTTGTAGTTGTTGAGATATGCCAAGTATATCAGAGATGATAAGGTGAAAATTCATCTTTTTCTAAGTGGGATACTTTAGTCATATAAAGACATAATTGAGTTTGATAAAAATCAAACTTTAGATGGGGGCATAAGAAAGGCCAGATATTGTTATGATCAAAACAAAAGCAAGCCAAAATTCCATAAGTTATGGAAGGACAAGGAAGATGAGAAGTTTATCAAATAAATAAGGGGTTCAAACCTCCTCATTTCAAAAATCGGCCAAGGCATACACCATAGGGTGTTACTAAGCTAGCTAGGATGATGAGAGATGATTCAAGAGATCCACTTCAATTTTAAGGATGTGGAGATGAAAAACTGCTTAGAAACTATCCACATCAAAATGAGAGTGCAAAGTATGTTCAAAATCCAAGAAGCTGAAATAGTGGGTCAAGTGTCAAGGTCCATCCCTAGAATCTATGCTTCCCTAAAGGACTTCCAAGTAGACCATCAATCAACTATGGTTGAGGTTGAAGGTATGATTCCTAAGCAATGCATTTCTATTTTGATTGAACCTAGATATACTCATAGGTATATCACTCCTAAAATTGTTTAGATTTGTGATTTGAAGAAATCAAAGCATAGTAAATCATGATTGGTCCAGCTAGACATTAGAACCAAGAAGAAGGTTAGTGAAATTGTGGAGAAATGTCCATGGGAAATGGTGGAATGTTCCTTGTGAAAATATAAATATTTTTCCACTTGGTTTCTTTTCCAGAACTTCAAAGGGTCCATAATATCTTGGGGCCAACTTGTTCCAGTTGCCCATTCTAAGTGTGCTTCTCATTTCCTTGAATTTTAGGTACACATGATCACCTACCTTATACTCTTTATCTCTATGGAACTTATCAGCATAACTTTTTTTCGATCCTAGGACTCTTTTAAATTATGTTTTACCCTGTTAGCCTACTTTTCTAATTCTTTAAGGAAATCAGGTGCTGATATAAGCCTATCCACTGAATCATCCCAAGTAACCGGGGTTTTGCATTTCCTGTCATATAAAAATACAAAGGGTGGCATTTTTGTATATGCCCTATAGCCATTTTTATAGAAAAAGTATACCAAATGCAAGTATTCCTCCCATTTTGAAGGATTTTTCATAACATACATTCTTAACATATATTTAAGAATTTGATTAACACGTTCTTTATGTCCATCGGTTTGTGGATGGTATGTGGCACTGAAACTCAATTGAGTGTCTAAACTTGCAAATAGAATCTTCCAAAACTTACATGTAAACTTAGAATCCATGTCAGATATGGTTTCCTTAGGGATTCCATGCAATATGAAAAATTTACCGCAGAAACATTTCAACGATGTTAATTGCTTTAAAAGTTGATTTTATTGTAATGAAGTGTGCAAATTTTGACAACTTATCTACTACTACCATAATTGAATCATTTTCTTTTTTTCTTTTTCGTAATCCTGTTATGAAATCCATACTGATTACTTCCAATTTCCACTCTGGTATGGGAAAGGGTTGTAACAGTCAAACAAGGTGTTGGTGTTTAGCTTTAATTTATTGACATTCCAGACACCTATCTATGAAATCAACAATATCAATTCTCATTTATGGCCAAATATAATGTTTCTTAACTGTTGCAACCATATTTTGATAACTAGGGCTCCTTGAGTATGGTTTCTTATGGAATTCATTTAAAATATGATGTCTAATATTTGAAATTTTAGGAACATACAACCTACCTTGTGACCAAAGATAACCTTTTTCATCAATTAAGTATATTTTTTGTTGTGATTCCTTGTTCTTTTTCTGCAACTTATTTATGATGTCAATGTAAAATGGATCATTTTTTAGTGTTGTTCTCATTTATGTTTTTAATTTGTCCTCTATTTTTCTCATAGGGACTTCATGTAGAAAGTGTACTCGCCTACTTAAGGCATCTACAACTTTGTTTTCCCTACCATTTATATGTTTTAATTCAAAATCATACTCACTGATAAAATCTAGCCATCGTGCTTGCCTAACATTTAAGTTGGGTTGTTCAAATAGTTATTTCAGATTTACATTATCTATTTTCAGCAGAAATTTCTTCCCTGTAAGGTAGTGTCTCCACATCTTTAAGGCATGTATGATTGCACGCAATTCTAAATCATGAGTTGCATATTTTTTCTCTCCATCCTTTAATTTTTGGGATTCATATGCAATTGCATGGTCATATTGTAACCAAACACTTCCTAATCCTTCCTTACATGCATCCATGCAAACCGCAGAGTATTTATCCATGTCAGCTACTTTTAACATAGGTGTCTTTTTCAACAGTTCTTTAAGTTTTCCGAAACTGACTTCACACTTCTCATTCCAATGGAACTTAGCCTCTTTCTTTTGCAAATAATTAATAGGGCAAGATATCTTAGAGAAGTTTTCTATGAACTTCCCATAGTACCTAACCAACCCCATAAAATATATGACACCTGTTAGACTTTTATCATTCAAGCTAGCATTATATTAGGATCTTTAACTGAGAGAATAATAAGCACAACAATCAAACAGAAGAGACAATGAACACAATGATTTTCCTCAAGGAAACCATAAATGGAGAAAACCCCGCAACTTCCTTAGAGATAGAATCAATGCCAAAAGTAAAACCCAAAAACAGTAAGATGATCTCCCGACAACAGTAGCCTCTTTCTTTCTAGCCCCAGTAACTTCTTCTCCCTCAGTTATGCACTAAAACTGAGTGTGAGTGAGTGTGTGATAAATAGAGAGGCTCACTCTCTATTTATACTAATTCCCAACTTGACAATAACTCACTAGGGCTGACTTCACTAAGAGAGTCTAATAACCCTAGGGCCCTACAACTACGGGGGCTTTAACCCTTGAACAATAGGAGGGTTACCCACAATGATTTGACATGACTTGTTTACATTATAGAAACTCCCGATTGAAACATTGGGGCATGACATGACTCAATTACATTACAAACACTTCCCAGAATAAACATGAGGGTAAAATACATAAGATATACAAGTGAATACATTCCAAATTTACAATTACATCAACACTCCCTCTTAACTAGGAAGGTATTCTCTCAACACAATTTATCAGCACAAGTCTTCTTCTCTGTATCATCTGGATCATCAGCGATTCCTCGTCATATTCATGTCATATTCATATTCAAGTCATCTTCATCTGGATCTGGATCATCATCACTGGATTTGGATCATCACTGGATTTGGATCATCATCACTGGATCTGGATCATCACTCAACCTGGATCATCTCTGGTTCTGGAACATCTCTGCTGGATCATCATCATAGGTGCTATCTCTTGATTCTTCTCGTCACAGGAAGTTCTACAGAGCCAGCCCTTTTTCATGATGGTTGTAGGCCTAGCCTCCATGTAGTTCTTTTTCAGCACTTATATCTGGCCCTAAGTCAGAATGGCCCACCCAGCACTTACATTTGACCATGAGAGGAACACATCCAACACCATGTTAGAAAGGCACACCCAACACACATCTGACCATGAGAGGAACCAATCCAGTCATCTATGTCAGAAAGGCCTAGCACTCACATCTAACCATGAGAGGAACCAATCCAGTCATCTATGTTAGAAAGGCCCTGCACTTACATTTGACCATGCGAGGAACCAAATCCTACCTACATGTCAAAAGGTATTTGCACTTACATATGACCATGCGAGGAACCAATCTAGCATGTCAAAAGGGCTCTGCACTTATATCTGATAATGTAGGAACGAATCCTACAATCACATCAGAATGGCTCTGCACTTATATCTGATCATGTAGGAACCAATCCTATAGTCACATCAGAATGGCTCTCAGTCCTAGACTGATTATTCTTGGTAACTAACTAGGTGCCTCCATTCCAAGAATGGAATTCAACACTTATATCTGATCATGTAGGAACCAATCCTACAATCACATCATAATGACTCAACACTCATATCTGACATGCGAGGAAACCAATCCTCTCATCATGACAGAATGGATCAGCCCTTGCATCTGACCATGGAAGGAACCAATCCTATCACCATGTCAGAATGGCTCACGGACTCATCACTTCCCCTTGGAGGGAACCTTGATCTGGAGAACACCAAGCTTCTCCCTGAAGTACTCAAACTTCACTTTGGCTAATGGCTTAGTCAACACATCAGCTATCTGTTCGTCCGTCGCAACATATTGGAGCTTCACTGCTCCTTTCTGTGCCATATCCCTGACATAGTGATACATGATCTCGATATGCTTCGACTTGTCATGGAACACTGGGTTCTCCGACAACTTCACACAACTCTGGTTGTCACAATATATACAAGTAGCATCCAACTAGAGATCAAATAAATCAGACAATAGCTTCCTCAACCATACTACCTCACAACTAGCTGAACAAGCTATGACATACTTTGCTTCAGCTGTACTTAGTGCCACACAGGATCGCTTCCTGCTAAACCAAGAGATCACAGCTGATCCCATACTGAATCAACACCCTAAAGTGCTATTCCTATCGATGGCACTACCTGTCCAATCTAAATCAACATAACCCTCTAGGTTAATCTTCTGATTCACCTCATACTTGAGGCCATAATCAACTGTACCCCTCAGGTACCTTAGAATATGCTTTGTAGAAATCAAGTGAACATGTCTCGGATCTGTCAGGAACTGGTTCAAGGTGTTCACAACAAAGCAAATATCTGGTCTCATGTTCATCAGGTACATCACGAACCCAATCATCTGATGATACATCGTAGCATCAATCGCTTCTGATGAAGCATCACTCAATAGATTCAGGTTCGATGCCATAGGTGTGGTCATGGCCTTGCAGTCCATCATCCTGAATCTCTTCAGGACCTATACTACATACTTCCCTTGTCTGAGGGAGATTCCATCTGCATTCTACCACACCTCCATTCCTAGAAAATAGTGCATCATACCCAAGTCCTTCATTTTGAACTTGGCAGCAAGCTTCCTCTTCGTATTAGCAATCAACCCATCCATACCTGTTACAAACAGATCATCTACATACAGTAGGAGTATCACTGGGTTACCATATTCAACCTTGTAGTAAAGGCTGGAATCTACTTTACTTTTGGTAAAGCACAAACTGGATAGAAAGCCATCAATTCTGCCATACCATGTCTTGGGTGCCTGTTTCAAACCGTACAGGGCTTTCTTCAATCTACACACATGAGACTCCCTGTCATGTGTCTCAAAATCGAGTGGCTGCTCTACATACACTTCTTCCACTACACCATTCAAGAAAGTAGTCTTGACATACATTTGGTGTATCTTCCATTTCATCACTGGAGCCAGAGAAAGTACTGATCTGATGGAAGTGTATCTGGCTACAGGTGCAAAATTTTCTTCATAATCTATTCCTTCTTTTTGTGAGAAGCCATGAGCCATGAATCTTGCTTTATATTTCTCTATGCTACCATCTGCAACATGTTTGATCTTTTAGATCCAATTGGAAGTTACAACAGACTTCCCTTCTGTTCTTGGGACAACATCCCAAACATCATTCTTCATGATCGATTGATACTCTTCGATCATAGCATCCTTCCATTCTTTCCTTTTTGTCGCTTATTCATAGTTGGAAGGTTCTTTATCAATGAAATCACATAATAAGGCTACATACCTGGAGCAGGACTTGGTCCTCTTTCTTTCTCTATGATTCTCTTCTGGAGCCCCATATATTTCTGCACCTTGGATAATTTATTGTACCCAAGCAAGTTTCCTCTTGTGAGGATTCTTCTCCTAAGGTGGATCTACATGTTCTTGAGGTTCTTCTAATTCTTGATCTTCTTCTTGAATTTCTTCGTTCATGGTTGTGTCATGAATTCTGGGCGCTTCTGTTTCTTCTGGATCTTCAACATGTCTCTTTCTAGATTTGTTGTAAGCTGAGTCTTCATGAAATGTTACGTCCCTGCTGATGTCGATCTTCTTGAATCCTGGAAGTATATTCTGTAAGCCTTCAAGATTTCAGAGTATTCCACAAATATACCCTTTTTTCCTGAAGGATTTAACTTTGTCCTCTTTTCTTTTGGAATGTGTATGTACATTGGACAACCGAATATTCTGATATGCTTGACTTCTAGTTTCTTGCCAGAAAAGACTTCTTCAAGTGTCTTGTTCTTGAGTACTCTATGTGGAGTATGGTTCTATACATACACCACTGTTCTGACAACTTCTGCCCATAGATGCATGGGAAGATATTGATTATGAAGCATTACTCTTGCAGCTTCCATGACCGTTCTATTCTTCCTTTTTGTAGCCCCATTCTATTGTGGATTATATGGAGGGGATAACTCCCCCTTAATCCCTGAATCTTTGCATAACTCTTTGAATTCATTTGATGTGAATTATCCGCCATTATCTGATCGAAAGGACTTGATCTTCTTTTCAGTGTGGTTTTCAATCAAGGCTTTGAATTCCTTGAATTTGCTGAATACTTCGCCTTTGTTCTTCATAGAGTATATCCATGTCTTTCTAGAAAAATCATCAATAAAAGAAACATAGTATACATACCCACTTAAAGAACTAGATGACATTGGACCGCATACATTGGAGTGAATGATTTCCAATATTCCTTTTGCTTTGCTCTCGCTACTTGCAAATTCCTTCTTCGTGTTCTTTCCTTTCGCACATCCTTTGCAGACTCCATCATGTTTTTCCTGAATTTCTGGAAGACCTTCAACAGCTTTGCTTGCAAGTGGTAGTGCTCTGTAATGCAGATGTGCGAGCCTTATATGCCAAAGTTCATTTGGCTCTACTGTGTCATGGACCAAACCTTGTTCTGGATGGCCCTTCAATTTGTATAATCCTCCTTCTTGTTATCCAATTACTATTACATCATCAATAGTCTTTCCTCTTGGCCACATGAGGACTTGGCCATCTACAAATGCAACCCTCATGCCTTTAGCATCTTGTGCCAATATGGAGAGAAGATTCTTCTTTAGTCCTGGTACAAACAAGACATCCTTCATTTTCATAGACTTTCCAGAGTCTATCTTATAGGAGGATTCACCACTACCTTTTATGGGATATTGGTAGTCATCCCCAAGTTTCACCTTATGGGGTGAATTATGTTCGGATAGTTTCTTAAAGGATTCCTTGAATCCTATCATGTGTTTGGAAGCCCCACTGTCAATAAGACAATCTTTGCTTCCATGTGTGACAGTTCCTGTGAGAGTGGAGATCAGAATATATTCTTCATAACTTGAAGAGTCTTCACTTTCTTGTTTTACTCTCTTTCTGGGAGGATCATCATCCTCAACAGTGTGAGTATGATGTCTTTATTAATCTGTCATAGTAATCTATGGACTAAAACATAGTCTCACAAGAGATTAATAACAATAAGGCATGAAAATGGTGTAATAGTACTGCAAAATGAGTAGTCGCTCTGTATATTCACACAAAGAATGAGTAATACAATACAATGATCATGCTGCAAGCATGAATGACAAAGCAATTCAAATTCCCAAGGAGGTTATTCAAATTGAATGAGTGAGTCTAGATTAATTGAATGTAAGCCATAGTCAACACTCAAGTTAACCACTGATCAAAACCCTAATTGACTCAACTGATCCCTAACTGAAGTCAAAGTGCAATAAATGACTGAGTCTAACTGAAAGTAGCTCATACACATGTCATTGCAATCTAACCAATTAGTGGTAGCGCATCAATGACTCCAATGAACCCTGATGAGGTTAAGTGAAGTGTAACTGACCATCAGAAGTGGTTGGAGGCGCCCCTGTTGACTCTAGCTCATTAAATAATCAATAAATATTCAATTTAATGAAGGAAGGCACCTTCATTACTCTATTTAATTGATTGTAACCATCAGTTAACAATATGGGACATTAATGACACTTAGGTCACCCTCGGAGTGCTCCAGTTAGCCTCCCTGAATGTCGGAGAAGGCTAAGTTAGCCTCCTTGACCGAAGGTAGGCATGGGTGTGATCTAGCTGATGTCATCTAGTGCTCCTTTGATGTCAATTAAGTTAATAAAACTTAGGATAGTGGTTTAACTAGGAAAAATTGACCAAAATGAGTGTGTATGGTGGTAGATGTCTCCAAACCCCCCCCCTTAAGCTATACTCAGGAGGAGTAGAAAACATAAAATGCATAAAAATGCTAGGGCCTCAGCAACTAATGCCATAGGTCACCCTGTACAATACTGAAACTCAAACAATGCTAAAAAACAAACTAAGTGAGGATCACCCTGATGAAATCACCCCCAACAGTGAACGGAGGTAAGTGAACTTCTTTTCTGAAAATCTCTTGGTGAAGATGTCTACAATCTACTCATCAATCGGGTAGTATTGCAGAATGATGGTCCTGTCATGCACTAACTCTCTGATATAGTGGATGTGTATATCTACATGCTTGGTCCTCTGCCTAGTAACTGGATCTATGGGTATATTAATAGCACTTTGATTGTCACAAAAGAGGACAATGGACAAATTACTACCAAGATCAAACTCTGAAAGAATGCCTTGCAACCAAACTGCTTGGATGTAAGCATTCACCACTCCTCGATACTCGACCTCTGCTAAAGATAATGCTATGGAATCCTGCTTTTTACTAGACCAGAAAATGGGGCCACCACCAAACATGAATACATATCCAGAAGTATACTTTCGATCAATAGAATCACCCGCCCAATCAGAATCTGTGTATCCAACCAGCTCTAGCTCAGAGTATGCAGCATAGTGAATGCTGTAGGTCCTGGTTCCCTGAATATACTGGAGGATCCTCTTGGATTCATTCCAATGAATATCATGGGGCTGATTCATGTATCTTGATACAACATTCACAGCATAACAGATATCAGGCTGAGAATGTGTCAAGTACAACAAGCTACAAATCAACTGTCGATAAATAGTGCAATCCATGGGAGGTGTGATTTTTCCTTCTTCAAGGCTGATCCCTGAAAGGAAAGGGAATGGTGTAGGCATACATTAATCCATGTTAAACTTGACTAACAGGTTTGATATGTATTTGGACTGAGTGGCCATTATCCCATCAGAATTTTGCTCAATTTTGAACCCGAATTTTTTTTTAAGAGCCCCAAATCACTCATTTCAAATGCATTGTGGAGAGCAGTTTTGATGGTTGAAATAGAAGAAATTGTGCTACTTGTGATCAGTAAGTCATCAAAATATAAAAAAATAATAATCAAATTACCATCAAACTACTGTATATACACATTTGGATCTGATCTACACCTTTGGAAGTTTTGCGAGAGAAGGAAGGCATCTATCTTGGAATACCACTCTCTTGGGGCCTGTTTTAACTCGTATAGTGACTTCCTTAGCTTGAAAAACAAATATGGATCATAGATGTATCCCTAAGGATGCTTCATGTATTTCTCCTCATGAATATCTCCATGTAGAAAGGCTGACTTAACATCCATATGATGCACTTCCCATTGCTTAGATGCTGAAACTGCCAAAACTAGGCAGATGGAGTCCATTTTTGCAACCGATGCAAAAGTCTCATGGTAGTCCACACCTTGGACTTGAGAGAAACATTTTGCCACCAGACTTGCCTTATATTTTTATGTTCTTCCATTAGCAGCAGCCTTGGTCTAAAACACCCACTTACATTGAACCAATTTCCTTCCCGGAGGAAGCAAAACTAGCTCCAAGTAGTGTTTTTCTGAAGAGAATTCATCTCTTCATCCATGGCAACTTGCCATCTCGGATCCTTCTGAGCATGGTAGTAGGATGTTGGGTCTGAACTAATAATCAAATAACAAGTTTTGGACAGCAAATTATCAGGACAAGAGAGCACAGTACCTGTTCTTTGGAAATCGGACCGGGTTCTCCTTGGATCATCCGGATTTCCAATGTTATCTCCTATGGAGGAGAGTGTCTGTTGGGCCCATGTGGGAAAATGATTTTGTACTTCAGGTTCTGATTCAGCATCTGATGTTTGCTGTACACTAATATAAAAAATAAGAGGATCCAAATCAGGGTCATCACCCCCAATTTCATCATCCAAATATTCAGTGGAATAGGAAGGACATTCAACAGTTTTCTCCTTCACTAGTTCCACTTCCTAAAGAGGCTCATCGAACTTGACACGCCTTTCAATGATGATGTATTTTGTCTTGATATCCAGCAGTTTGAAACCTTTTGATTCATTAGGATACCCAATAAATAGACATTCTATGCTTTGCGGTTGCAAAGCCCTTCTTTTATCAAGTGGAATTCGGGCCCATGCAGTGGACCCAAACACCCGCAGGTTCGACGCATCCAACTTGTGTCCGAAGTATGCTTTGAAAGGGGTATTCACTTTCATGGATGAGTGTGGAAATATATTTTGAATGTATGCTATAGCATGCATGGATTCAACCCACAATTTTTCAGCCAACTTCTTTGATTCCAACATGGAGGTGGTCATCTCCTTGAGAGACCGATTCTTCCTTTCCACTACACTGTTTTGCTGGGGAGTGTAGGGAATTGAATGTTGGACCTGAATACCACTTTGGGGGAATATGTGGAGCAAATAAATATTGACATACTCCTCACCATTATCGGATCTCAATATCTTGATCTTAAGCCCGAAGGAATTCTTGATCAAGGCCTTCAATTCAATGAATTTTTCACATACTTCAGACTTCTTTTTGAGAAAGAAGACCCATGTGTACCTTGAAAAATCATCAATAAAATTTAGAAGATACCTTGATCCATTCATGGATGTGACTGGCATTGGACCACTGATATCAGAATGTATCATCCCCAAGATGCATGTAGCTCGGTTTTCCTTCCCCCGATCGAACTTGTGCTCAGGGTGTTTTCCAACCACACAGCCTTTGCAAATTCCAGTGGTTTCCTTGATGATTGGGAGGCCTTCAACCATGGAGTTTTTCTGTAATTGCTGAAAATACTTGAAATTGAGATGGCCAAACCTCTCATGCCACAACATACTAACTTCATTTCCATGAGTTAGCAATGCGGTGGGCTTTGCATCTGCCACAAAGTGGGAAAACTCATAGGATTTTGCATTATGGTTTGCAAGGCCTTTAGTAACAAGTTTCCCGGATGCAAGTTTTGTTATCTCAACATCATTCAAGATGAAAGATACTCTCTTAGGCACTCCTGTATGTGTCATCTGATAGACACTAAGGAGATTTGATGCCAGAGACAGTACATACAAAACATTTGAAAAATAGCCATTCTCAAGATCAACCGTACCTTGTCCTTCTGAAATGATGGTGGAGTCATCTCCCATGTGGATGGGGATGGATTTGACAGTCTCCAAGGATGAGAAGGAGTCTCTTTCAGCCATCATGTGGTTCAAAGCTCCAGAATCAATCAAGAGTGCTTTGGACTTTGAAGTGCTTGCTATGAGCGCATGACCTCTTTCATGTTGTGGTTCCTGATCTTGCTGATCTCTCCTCCGAAAGCTTTCCAGAATATTGATGTGATTTCTCTCAAGGAGAGAGGTAGCTTCATCAAGCTTCTTCTTCATGTAGGCATTTTCAGGGTGGAAGCCCTTCCCACAGTATGAACACTTGACTTTTTCCTTTCCATGATTCCATTTTCCTTTGTTCTTCTTTGAGCTAGAAGACTCATCATGCTATTGGTTTTCAACTTTAGGCTTAGGAGCATCGAATTTAGTTTTTGGGATCTTCTGCTACTTTCCTTTACCCTTCAAATATTTGGGCCCCGAGACATGGAGGGATTTATCACGAGAGGATCTGATGATCCCCATCCGGAAAAGCTTATCATGTTCACTTGTTAGGGACTCAATGAAGGCATTGAGTGTAGGCATCTTCCATTTAGGGGTTGTGAGATTCCACACACAGAATGTAGAGAAAAAAACTAAATAATCAGCTCCAAGTTTGGAGAGTATGGCGAGGATGAGCTGATCATCCTCCTTCTCCACTTTGCATTGCTTCAACAGTAAGACAATGTGCTTGAACTTTGTGAAAAATTCATTCAAGGTCTCGAACTTGGAAGGTTGGAGAGACATCATTTAATTTTTGAGCTGGTAAACTCTCAAATCATCATGCTTTGCATACAGGGTTTCCAATTTGTCCCAAATTTCCTTTGGAGTCTTCAATCCCGAAAGATGGAAAAGAAGATCCCGGGAAACGAAGAGGCACAAGAATTCGAATGCTTCATCCTTCTTGTTCAAGAATCTAGATTTTTTTGTCACAGAAGTAGGCTCTTCTTCAGTGTCCATAGTGACCCTATAGAGTCCTCTGGCACGTAGCTAGATCTCCATGTCTCCTTTCCATGAGTGAAAATTGAACAGAGTCAAAAGATCTACGGAAGAAGCCTTTTGAATCTGCTGGAGCGAATGCTTTCACCTGTTAAAAACCTGAAAATAACAACAAAAGGGGCAATGTAGGGTCAGACAACCTGCACATTTTAGGTTTTCATCACACCCAGCATAGTTAATCAAGAAAGCTTGATCAACAAGTTCCTTACTTGGGGTATTAAGTGGTAAGCCTTAGCTTCTGGTGCAGTGCTGGATTTTTGAGCTATTGCTCAATTTTCATGCAAGATCTGTCAAAAAAATTGTTTTTGAGAGATTTGAGCTTCATCCCATCATGAGCTCTGATACCATATTAATTTGCCATAGTAATCTAGGGACTAAAACACAGTCTCATAAGAGATTAATAACAGTAAGGCATGAAAATGGTGTAATTGTACTACAAAATGAGTAGTCACTCTGTATATTCACACAAAGAATGAGTAATACAATACAATGATTATGCTGCAAGCATGAATGACAAAGCAATTCGAATTCCCAAGGAGGTCATTCGAATTGAATGAGTGAGCCTAACTTAACTGAATGTAAGCCACAATCAACACTCAAGTTAACCACTGATCAAAACCCTAATTGACTCAACTGATCCATAACTGAAGTCAGAGTGTAATAAATGACTGATTCTAACTAAAAGTAGCTCAGACACATGTCACTGCAAGCTAAGCAATAAATGTTAGTGCATCAATGACTCCAATGAACCCCGATGAGGTTAACTGAAGTGTAACTAACAATCAGAAGTGGTTGGAGGTGCCCCTGTTGACTCCAGTTCATTAAATAATCAATTTAATGAAGGAAGGTGCCTTCACTACTCTGCTTAACTAATTGTAACCATCAGTTAGCAATATGGGGCATTAATGACACTCAGATCACCCCCAGAGTGCTCTAGTTAGCCTCCCCGAATGTAGGAGAAGGCTAAGTTAGCCTCCTTGACTGAAGGTAGATGTGGGTGTGATCTAGCTGATGTCATCTAGTGCTCCTATGATGTCAATTAAGTCAATAAAACTTAGGATAGTGGTTTAGCTAGGACAAATTGACCAAAATGAGTGTGTATGGTGGTAAATGTCTCCAACAGTATTCTTTTGGAGTTCTTCTTCTTCTTAGATCCATTCTTCTTCATGGGACAATTTCTAGCAAAGTGTCCTCTTTCATCACATGTATAGCATCTAAGTTTGGATGGATCCTTGTTTGTTTTTACAAAATTATCTTTCTGATGAGAATGCTTACCTTGGTGATGATTATTTTCCCTTCTGCCTTTCTTGGAGTGTATTGTGAGAGCTTGATCTTCATTTCCCATATTTTCTTCTCGAGCTACTATTTGAGCTTCTTCTTGTGAGCATTCTTCCCACAGTCTACTAAACTTGATTAGCTTCTTTCTGGCACAGATTCCTTGGATGAAAGAATCCCATGATCTAGGGAGACCATTCAAGGTTGTCGTCACAATTTCTGCATTCTCCACTTCTTCATCTACTGCTTCAAGTTGTTCTTTGATCTAGGAGACCCGTGTATAGTATGATTGTATGGTCTCCTCATTCTGGATCTTTACATTCTTCAACTGGTTCCTCAAAGTCATTTTTTGGTTTATGTTCTTTCCTTCAAACAGTTTGGTTAGGGCATCAAACATGGCTTTAGGTGTCTTTAAGGAGGACACCTGTGGTATGAGGTGATCCTTGATTGAATCAGCAATAATCCTCTTAGCCATAACCAATGTCTTCTTGTGTAAGGCCTTAGCCTCATCTTCCTCTGGAACTGGAACCTCCTCATTCATGTAGGAGTCCAACTCATTTTCTTCCATGATGAGGGATATCCTATACTTCCAGGCTCGAAAGTTATTAGATCCTTCAAGCTTTTCATCAAGCTTGGTATGATGAGACATCTTAACTAAGAACCTCAAATGGAAATACAAAATATTTAGATCTTACTAGGTCAAGATGTCAGATTTGGATCTGAAGCTGAATTTCTATAGTGCTGGTTCAGGAGTAGATTAGGGTTTGACTTTCCCAGAGTTCTGTCCAACCAAATGCTTTGATATTGATCTCTAAACTTCTATTTTGAGGAGGAGATCAATCCAGGCCTGGTCTCACTAAAAAATTACACTTCTGTGGAAAGCCCTAATTTTCGGCAGTAGTGTCGGGTCAAAAACTAAAAATGCTCAGAATCAGATTCTGCTTCGATAGAAAGATGCACCCTAGGGAGGAGAGTCAGCCCAAATTTTTTTTGCTGTAAATATATGGAGAGAGATCCAAAAAGTAGGAAGCCCTAGTTTCCGCAGTTGCACAGTTTCTTCTTCTCAGGTTAGCTCTGATACCATGTTAGATTTTTATCATTCAAGCTAGCATTATATTAGGATCTTTAACCGAGAGAATAACAAGCACAAAAATCAAACACAAGAGACAATGAACACAGTGATTTTCCTCGGGGAAACCATAAATGGAGAAAACCCCACAACTTCCTCAGAGATAGAATCAACACCAAAAGGAAAACCCCAAAACAGTAAGATGATCTCCTGACAATAGTAGCCTCTTTCTTTCTATCCCCAGCAACTTCTTCTCCCTTAGCTATGTGCTACAACTGAGTGTGAGTGAGTGTGTGATAATTAGAGAGGCTCACTCTCTATTTATACTAATTCCCGACTTGACAATAACTCATTAGGGTTGACTTCACTAGGAGAGTCTAATAACCCTAGGGCCCCACAATTCCAGGGACTTTAACCCTTGAACAATAGGAGGGTTACCCACAATGACTTGACATGACTTGTTTACATTATAGAAACCCCCGATTGGAACATCGAGGCATGACATGACTCAATTACATTACAAACACTTCCTGTAATAAACATCGGGGTATAATACATATGATGTACAAGTGAATACATTCCGAAGTTACAATTACATCAACAACATCTGAGACATTTTGAGGGGTAGGCCATTCCATTATTTCCTTGTTCTTCTTGGGATCTATAGCTATACCTTCTTTAGATATAATATGCCCAAGGTACTTAATTTCATTCTTGAAGAAATCACATTTGGAGAACTTGGCATAAAACTGATGTTCTTGCAGGGTTTGCAAAAATATCTTTAAATGTTCAACATGTTATTATTCATTCTTTGAGTAAATCACAATGTCATCTATGAATAATAGAAAAAACTTATCTAAATATTGGCTGAAGATGATGTTCATCAAACACATGAAATTTGTGGGTGCATTGGCCAGTCCAAAAGGCATTACCATAAACTCATAATGTCTAAATCGAGTTCTGAAAGGAGTCTTCACAACATTCTCTTCTTGAATCCTTAATTGATGATATCTTGATCTTAAATCTATCTTGGAGAATATTCTTACCTTCCTAGCCCGATCAAGCAAGTCATCAATTCTAGGAAGTGGATATTTATTCTTGATAGTCAATTTGTTAAGCTGTCAGTAATCAATGCACATTCTCATGGTTCCATCCTTCTTTTTTCATAAAGAGAATTAGAGTCCCCCAAGGTGATACACTTGGTCTAATGTAACCTTTTTCAACTAGTTCCTACAGTTTAATTTTTAATTCTACCAACTCTGGGGAGCTCATATGATAGGGTGCTTTGGATATTGGTACTGCTCTAGGAACCAAATTAATAAAGAAGTCCAAATCTCTTTTGGGTGGAAGGCTAGGTACCTCATTTAGATAGGACAAGCATATCTTCCACTTTCTATTGTGTTTCTTTATTACAGCCTTGAATGCGAGCTGCGTAAAGTTTTAAGCCTTTTCTAACACCCCTTTTTTTTTGTAAAACATAAATCTATTGTATAGAATTCTTTCTAGGTATCACTTGACATATTTCTTAACATTTCGGTGTCCACTCAAATTTTATCCCTTCTTTTGTAAAGAATTTATGGTGCAACCATGGAGAATCCTTCGATTAACCTTCTATTGTAGATATCACATCTATCATATTCCTTGGAGTTGGGTAGTTCATAATCTTCTCAGGATCCACCTGTTTTCCTTCCTCTAAAATAATGTGACCCAAATAGTGAATTTGATTTTCATATGAATCACATTTGCTTAGCTTTGCATACAACTTATTTTCCCTCAATTGTTGCAAATCCATTCTCAAATGTTCTTCATTCTCCTCTTAATTCTTAGATTATAGAAGAATGTCATCTTGAAAAACAAGAAAAAACTTGTCCAAATACCCGCTAAAAATGGTATTCATGAGACATAGGAATGTAGTTGATGCATTGGTGATACTAAATGACACCACCACAAATTCATAGTGCGCATACCGTGTTCTAAAGATTGACTTGTGAATGTCTTCTTCATTGATTCTCACTTGATGGTAACTAGACCTTAAGTCAATCTTTGAAAACACATTTTCCCTTTCATTTGATAAAAAAATGTCATCAATTCAGGGTAATAGGTGTTTGTTTTTAACTGGAAATTTGTTCAACAACTTGTAATTGATACATAACCTGAGTGTTTCATTTTTTTTCACAAATAATGTGGGTGCTCCCCATGGAGACATAGTTGGACGAATGTACTTCTTTTCCAACAATTCTTGTGATCGCACTTTCATCTCTAATAATTATGGTGTACTAATTTTGTAACGTGTCTTAGACAGTGGTACAAATCCTGACACAAGATCAATTGTGAAATCAATGTCCCTCTTTGGAGGAAGTCCCGGAACTTCATCGAGAAACACATCCTTGATTTGTTGCAACACATGATAGTCCTCCAACTTGGGAATTTCATTTTCTGTTGTATCCAAAACATGGGCTGCATACAAAAAAAAAATTCTTACATAACTTCTTTAGCTGCATGGATAAAATTTTCCCAATAAAAACTACCTTTGGAATTCCCTTTACAACCCTTAGGTTTCCTTCTTCATTAATGCATTCAAAAGCCTTGTTGTAGTAGTCAAGTTTAACCATGTGATTTCAACCATTCCATTCCAATGAGAATGTCATAGAAACCCAAATGAGAATGCAAGCTACCTGGTTCATTCATTAATGAGAATGCAAGCTACTTGGTTCAGTATGCCTTCATGGGAAAGTTTAAGAGTTGTTGCTTTATGAAGCTTTTCTTTTTTTCTTTCTGCTTTACTTGATTTTATCTTTCTTTACTACTTTTGTCCTACCTTATCTACTTTTTATAATTTTAGTCTTATTTTCTTTCTTTATTTTTCTTTTCCACTACGTTTATACTTTGCAATGCATTTTCTGTTTTTTTGCCACTTGCCAGCGTTTCCTTGCTTTATCTAGTTTCCTTCTTTTTCATTGCTTTCTAGCTTTGGTTTCTTTCTTCTAACTTCATTCTTTTGTCAATATTTTTAATGATCAACATCTTATCCCTTTTGTGCCCCAATGGACACATAGTCATCAACACTTATCCAAAGATTAATTTATTCATGAAAAAAAAATAACTCTAAACCATCTCAACATTAAATTTAGTAATTTCCTAACTAATAATTCCTTATCCAAAATTAATCCCAAAAAATTAATGAATTTTTCTCCTAAACAATTTATTTAATTATCCCACTAATACCCATGGGAATATCAAGGGCTAGTGGTTTCTCCATGGTTCTACAAAAACTGCGGACATGACAATTGTCCATTGATATAAAATGCCAACAAATGATGGAACCTAGAAAGAAAACCAACGCCAATCCTCCTTGGGGAAATAATGTAATGCCCCACTTAGGGATATGAAAAGTAATCGAATGAAACCATTCTGTAATATAAATAGATGTGATGATTTGATCCTAAGGTATAATGGTTGATGTCTTTGGGTAAACTAGGATTGTGTGATTCATGTGTGAGGATATAATATCAATAATAGATATAACCCCAATACCGCGACTTGGGAGGGCGCTTTGGAAATATGTAGACAATATCCATACTTATTCTAGAAATTCGGGGTGAAGTTTCTTGAAGTGGGGGTGTATGTAACACCCTGTTTTTATCTTGACTTTTGAGATTATTACAATTATTCTTTGAGGCATTCTATGATTAATGACCTGACTATTTATTATTTGAAATCTAAAAACTTTGTATGGACATATTTTTGAGGGCATTCGGTTTTGAATGACCTAGACACGCATGAGGCAATGAATTATTGATGAGATATGACCTAAGAAGAATGATCTAACATATTGATGAGTAAATTATGATTATGAAAATCATGTCAACATTTGGTCAATTATGAAAGCAAATATATTATGATTTTAATTGTGAATGAAAAATCATGTGAAGTTATCAGCAAGGATTTAAAGTTGTATAATGTTTTATAGTAATGAATGATTGAAAAAAATTATGTAGCATGTACTTTGATGGTATGTCAAGTGTGACAGGAAATGAAGGTACATGAAACACAAGAAAGCATCTATATGCAAAGACTCTAGCCAAGTCGACGACTATGGAAGGTGATATCAATCTTGCTTATAATATGATTAAATTGTGATATGTTTGATGCATTGGCATGCATGGAGTCTGGATGAGTTGAGAAACATTGACATTTAAGGTCGATTGATGTTTATTTTAGGGTTGAAATCTTATTTATGAGATTTGATGCACATTTTGTTATATGTGCAGGTGATGGGATACGATTTCCAATTGACCCACATAAAGTGACAGAGATGAAAAAGTATACATGTAAGTTTAGCAAATTGGATGGTGCGATGAGCTTTGAATAGAGCGAGAACAACTCCAGTTAATTAGGTGTGTGTGCCATGAGGGTAGGCTGCGAGTTGGTCACTCACGAAGATTCTATTGGGGGCATGCAATAAGGATTCTTTATCATTCCCCAGGAACCACCTAGCTCTTCACAGGGTAGGCGAACTGAGGTAACATTGTCTTAGTCATCATAACCAACTCTCCACATGTGAGAATTATTGGAAGAGAATACAAGGAGCACAAAACCTTGATAATCTTGGTCGTGGTGAGAATGCGGTGGTAATCAACATCTATTGGAATTAAGGGAAATAATGAATCGGTCATAAAAACTAAAGTAAATTATGTTATGATTAAATTAAATAAAAAATAATGTAAATAAAAACTATTGATAAATAAATAAATAAATAAATCATAATAAATAAACAAACAAAATAATAATAATAATAATACTAATACTAATGATAAATTAATTAATTGAAACAAATCTAAATTAAGAAACGGGTTAAAAGAGTAAATTTAGGAACTAGAACTAAAGAAAAATCCTAACTAATGGAAAAAGAATCAAAGAAATGCTAACTAAAAGTGTGTGGGTAATTAAAATAAATAAATTAATATAAGTAAATTGAAGAATTAATTGGAAGTGGTGCATGGGAATGCATTGTTATTAATGGAAGTGTTAATAAAAACTAAGAAAAAAGAATAACAGTGGATCTTCATCTTCTTCTTCGGTCCTGCCATAGTTTTGAGCCCAAACCATTTTAGTGGCTCTAAGGAGATTGTGGAAGAGTGTGGTTCAATACAATGTGAGTGGGGTTGGGAGCCTCCCATCAACATCCTAGCATTGTATTTTCATTGCTAGCTATGTATTGTCATCCCTATCGAGCTCGAGGGTTTTGGGGGAAGGAAAGTACCCATTAGGAAATGGAAGGGAGGAAACTGGTGGGCTCATTATGATTGGAAATCCATCTGGAGCATGCAATGAATATTTAAGCAACATACAAGTCTCAGATCAGTAGAAGATCTTGGTGAGTTCACAAGAGCTTGTGGTGAAGGTTTCGACAACAAAATCAAGCCTCGACAGCAATAACAATTCTCGACATATTAACATGTCAGACTTATTGTAATTTTCGTGTTATCGAGTTTTTTTCCAAAGAAAAAAAGCGTAATTTTATTCATCTTTCGAGATCAAAATTACATTCAAAATATTCACTGAAGCGTGAATCCATGCAACCAAAAACTGGTTCATATGAAGGGCCTGTAAGGTCTACTTTAGCATAAACAAGTAGTGCATATACATATGCTGTACCAAAAAGTATTACTTCGTTGTCTCTTTCCAACAGTTCATATAATCTGATATAAAATATACATACATAGTTTAATTAGTGCCGTAGCACAGCAATAATCTGGAAATGTATAATAGTGGGCATTAAGTATATGAGAGGTGATCGCAACAATCCTCTCGTGAGCATTCCAATGCCATCTAATATCATATAAAACAAAAATATGATGTGCCTGTTAACCATCTGCAAAATATAGTTCAAAAACCTGTCGACCATCATGTACACATCACAGTTGTTCAATAAACGGCCTGTGGTAATAAGCCTGTTGTCTTCCATTTGTGAATTCTTTCACCGCCCATGTTCTTTCTGCCAGTTGGAGCCCTTCCTTGGAAGCTTTGTCCGCTTCCGTGTTGTTTTCCCTGTATACATGCCGGCATGTATAGGAGTTAAAACGTAAAAGGAGATGCCTGATAGAATAGAGAATATGAGCAAGCCGCAACTGCCTACATTCTTGGGTATGATTTATCCAATTTATAACATTCATTGAATCGCCCAGAAAGTTTAAATCTGTACATCCTTTTTCTATTGCAAACATCAAGAGTAATTTGAGACTCATTAACTCAGCTGAATTATTAGTGCCCCCCCTCGAGGCCCATAGATAAAGAGAAGTAGTGTGACTCAGATATAAACAGGACTGCTCCTCCTCCACATAGATTGTTTTGTGAAGCCCCGTAAAAAAAAGCCCAAGGAGAAGTTCTATCTATCTCCACTTCTAAAATTCTTCACTCTCTTGCAGCCCTTATATGTTCCGGGTAAGAGTTATAAAAACCCACAGACTGAGCCCCTGTGATAGCCAGAGTACTTGGAGAATCCTTGAAAATGGCTTTATTACGTGCCATCCAAATCCCCCATATTACCAGCAGTGGTAGCATTTTTAAATTTTTTTGTGGTGACCTGCGCCACCAAGAGTCCCACGCTGCACCAATCGAGTCCCCTTCCCACTGGCATGGAATAACTATCAAGGTGGAAACCACCCTCCAGACTTCGATTGTGTAGCAGCAAGTAGCAAATAAATGGTAGTTTGTTTCTAACGCCCTTTTGCACAATACGCACCAGCCGAGCCCTTGAAAAGACCTCTTCTGGAGCACGTCCCAGGTTGGAGCTTTGTTGTTTAAAACGAACCACATAAATAGCTTTGTTTTAGCTGGGCATTTCAGTCTCCATAAGGGACTCCACCACCATGCCACATCTCTTTGTTCAACCCCAGCACTTAGTAGTAAATACCCAACCCTTGGTGTATAAGAACCCCCTGGAGCAGCTTCCCAAACCAGCGTGTCTTCTTGATCTGTGAGAATAATATGAGCCCAAATCAATTCCCTTAAGTAGATATCGACCAAAGCAGTCTCCCTGGCCCCTAAACCAAGAGAGTTCGCCCTTCTCCAAGATTGAGCCCATGGTGCATCTGGCCTTGGATCAGCAAGGTGGTTCAGGGTAGTGATCCCTTGGTGACCTAATTCCTCAATGATATCATCAGGGAGACGATGTTGGTTGGTGCTGCCCAGCCAAGGATCCTTTCCAATCAATACACTTTCCCCATTTCCCACATCCCAAGCAAGATTATCCTCAATCAGATGAAAGGACTTTACAATCGCCTTCCAAATCACAGAGCCTCCTAGATGAGTTTTTCTGGGATTCCTTATCCATTCTAAGAGACTGACATTAGGCAAATATTTCTACTTTATCACCCTTGACCACAAACTATTGGACTTCAAAAGCCTCCATCCTCCCTTAGCAGCTAATGCTTTTGAAAATAAAAAGATGTCCTTTAGACCCCATCCTCCTAGTCCTTTTGGAACTGCAATTCTTTTCCAGTTAACCCAAGGGGTGGTCTGATCTTCCCTTTTTCCACTCCACAAAAATCTGAAACAAATTCTCCTTATTCTTTCAAGAATCCCTTTCGGAATCCAGGAAAGAGACATCCAATACACCGGAATTGCCTCCAGCACAGCTTTAATGAGTACTAATCTTCCAGCTCGAGAGAGCCACTTGTGACTCCAAACCATTAATCATTTTTCAACCTTCCCTACCAACCAGTACCAATCCTGTTTCTGATACAAGTTAGCCTTCAGAGAGAATCCGAGGTATTTTAGCCCATCATCCAAACCAGCCGTGTTGAAAGGAAAGTTCCTTGATAGTTCTGCCTCCTCTTCCGGTCTGAGCAGATGGGTAGTTAGAGAAGATTTGCCAAAATTGATTTCCATGCCAGTAGCCTTTGCAAATAGATCCAGGATACCCTGCAGAGTACAGGTATCACCTCTAGTACCAGAGCAGAAAATGAGTACGTCATCTACAAAAAGTAGATGTGTAATAACTAGATTTGGAGCTAGTTGAATTCCAGAGAAATGCCCAGCAGCTCTGGCTGCTCTTATCGCCCTGCTTAATCCTTCAGCCAACAGAAGGAAGAGGATTGGAGACAAGGGACAGCCTTGTCTAAGTCCTCTCTCAGCATGAAAAAAGGGGGTAGCCGCCCCATTGATCAATACAGAAAAAGAAACAGTTGTTATGCAGGACATAATCCATCTTATAAAATTGATACCGAAGCCAAGGTGGGTTAGAAGTAACCTCAAATATAACCAGCTTACTCTGTCATACGCCTTAGAGAGATCAATTTTTAGGATGGCCCCCTTCAGTCTCCTAGTCTTTAGACTGTGAAGACCTTCCTGCGCTACCCCTATAGCCTCGTGGATCTGTCTCCCTTCCAAAAACCCAAACTGTTCTACTGAGATTTGTGTTGAAAGGATAACTTTCAATCTTTTAGCGATTACTTTGGAAATAATCTTGTAGACGCAGTTGCACAATGATATTGGCCTGAACTCATTGAGAGAGGAAGCATTATCAGACTTTGGAATTAGCGCTATAAAAGTAGAGTTAAAACTAGCCGGGATCCAGCCAGACGACCTTGAATCTTCAATCACCTACAAAAGATCCCTCCCCAAGATATCAAAGAGGTCCAGAAAAAAGTCAATCGACCAACCATCAGGCCCTGGGCTTTTATCTTTCTGGAAACTGCCCAAAACCTCTTTGAGTTCATCTTCCGATACTTCCTTCATAAGTTCCCCATTGTCCTCCTCATCCACAAAACGAGGGAACATCTGAGCCAATATAATTACCTCCTCAATTGTAGCATGTGGGGGGGCTTTGAACAACCGCTGAAAATAATTTACCCCGCAGGTGGCCTTATCTTCAAAAGTAACATGTGTATTACCCTCCTCATCCTGAAGACTCCAAATGGTATTTGCCACCCTCCTTCCTCTGGCATATGCATGAAAAAATTTGGTGTTATCATCCCCACATTCTAGCCAGAGTGGCCTACTTTTGAGTCTCCAAGTTTCTTCTTTTTCCAACAGCAGAGTACTGCGTCTCCCCTCCAGCCTTGACAAAGCCTCCTTAGACTCCTGCGTAGCAAAAACCCCTCCATCCCCTTCGTAAATCATCAGAAGTTCTGCTTCTATATTCTTCAGGTCAGCATCATCTCTCCTTTTCTTTTCAACTGCCCATTCTTTGATTTTTACTTTAATAATTTTAATATTGTCTGCAAACTGAATGGTTGTCGATCTGTCATCATCCCCTTCGATTGAATTCCAATAAGTGTGGAAGAGATTTTTGAAAGTCTCATCCTGTAGCCACAGTTTGTTGAATTTTAAAGGGCTCGGAGGGTTGATAGGCCCCTTCTTTATTTCAAAAAAAATTGGAAAATGATCGGAGAGACCCCCACTGCCCACCCATTGCCGAACTGAAAAAAATCTATCCACCAACTGTTCTGCTACCAAAAACCGATCAATTCTTTTCGCTACCCTGGCTTCTCCACTGCGTTTGTTTCTCTAGGTCGGTTTAATTTTAACAGGCTCAATGTCCAAAAGACCTTTCTCTGCCAATTTCTGTACAAAATACCCTGCTAAGGAGTCCACCTAGGCATGTGGTCCCCAAACCTCATTATGCCCCAATGAGAAGTTAAAATCTCCCCCCAAAACCATCGAGTCACCACTCACCAATGGATTTTGAAGAAGAGAGTCCCAAAATGGAACTCTGTTGTTATATGGCCCATATACATTAACCACTGAAAGAGACATCCCCAACTCTTCCGAAAAAATCTCAACACCCAACACCCCCTCTGAGCCCCAAGAATTATTCAGCTTAACACGACTGTTTTTCCAACCCACCGCCAAGCCCCCAGAACGTCCTCTAACATCTAGAGATACAAAGGACCACCCAGGTATCCAGCTTTCCAACCTTTCCTGAATCACCTCACCTACTCCTAAGGTCTCTTGTAGCAAGATCACATCAGGGTGTTCAAGAGTAAGCACCCTGATGAAGGCTGATTTCTTACCAGGCCCAGCCAGCCCTCGACAGTTAAAAGACAGGATCTTCATTAGGGACCTTTCTTCTTGGCTGACTCCTCTCTAAGGGCCTTTTCAATTGAAAGTTGTTTTCCACCTAACAGATCCTCCTTGGCTCTGAACTGAGCTTTAGAAAGATTGGTCTTTCTCCCCCGACCCCTTCTCACAGGCGATGAAGACTTGCCCAATCTAGAGGAATGTTTTTGACAAGATCTGAGGAAGTAACCTGATTCCGAAGAATCTGGAGGAGAGGGACTGGACTCTTCATGGAGAAAAACTGGCTCTGGATTCAAAACAACAGCAGAGGAATTATCCAAAGCAGGGAGGGGAACTGTAGGCAGGACAGTTGATTCAACAGGAGACAAACCCGGGCCAAGGTCCTGAGAGTCAAGGAGTAAAGGGAGCGGCAGGGGGGGCAGGACTGTCCCGAAAGGGAAAGTTTCCTCAGCCCATCGATCCAATCAAACCCAAGGAAAGAAACATTATTCAGGAATAAATTAACATTTGATAGATTAGGGAAAGAGGGAGTCCCCGGACCAGGAGGATCCCCTGAAACAATACCAAGTGCCGAGTCAGTGACCTGAGTAGGCATATCTTTTAATCCTTCATCCATTATTGGTTCAGTAAAGAGCAATTCCTCCACTGATGGATCGCTGCCCACCTCATCCGCAGAGGTTTGAGCCGAACCTGAGGAGCCCGCACCCTTCTCGGGATTACCTTTGTACCCATTCTCAGAAGCTTTCCTTCTACTGCCGTTCTGAGGACGTGCCGACAATTTGCAAGCCGAAACCGGATGCCCATAGGCATGGAAGCGTCTACAGTGAAAGGGAACATTTTCGTAGTCAAGGATTTGTGGGATAATCACCGGTCCCCAATCCAGATTGATAGATTCTGCTAAGCCCTCCCTAAGGTTGATATTAACCAGTATCCTAGCCACCTTCTTCTCCCTTGTCTCTAAAAAAGAGAGGTCTACCTCTAGAAAAGTGCCTAGCATATCACCTATCCTCCTGAAGTGATACAAATCCCAGAAGTGCAATGGAAGAGCTGGAAGTCTAACCCAAACAGGAACGACGTCGACCCTCTCTTTACTTGCATCAAATACGGGGCTCCATGGTTTCAATAGCACAGTAGAGTGGTCAATATGCCAGCATTTGCTCTGTATCCAGCTAAGGTCCCCCTCCTTCTCCAAATTGACCGCAAACCATCCTCTGTTCAACATATCAACCATAGGAGCATAGCCTAGCTGTGTGCCCCACGAGGCCGTAGCCCAGTCTTGAACAGTTTTTTTGGAAAAATTTCTACCCATAACCCTCCCAACTAGGGTACATTTCACCATTTTCAGAACACTCTCCCAGGCTAGATCTTCGCCGACCACATAATTCCGCAGCTTCTTGGTTGTAATCCAGTTCTTCCTCCATCTTTTTGGTGTTCCATTCACCCCTACTTGTCTTCTAGCTAAATCATCCACTGCTCCATGACAACCACCAAGGAAGTCCCTGCTGGGTGACCCAAAACCACGCTGTTCAGCTACGTCTAGCGGCACCTTCAGTTCATCCGCTGAGGAACCTCCACTATGTCCCTTACCCTGCAAAACCTGACCATTCTCCCCTTCTTTGAGCACCATGACATGACCTTCCACAGCCTCAGATCCTCCTCCTTGATCGAAAGCCGAAAAACCTAAATTTCGAAGAAGTAAAGACCCATCTTCCGGCCACCGCGAGAGCTCCAGTAACTCTT
The DNA here is from genome assembly GCA_001517045.1 of Pseudotsuga menziesii. NCBI lineage: Eukaryota > Viridiplantae > Streptophyta > Pinopsida > Pinales > Pinaceae > Pseudotsuga > Pseudotsuga menziesii. The sequence goes on from LPNX010095544.1 coordinate 63,914, forward strand.
CTGGCTGTTGAACAATGACCTCCCTATGTAACTCAGCCGGAATAGGAGCCAATGACGAACTAGCAAAAAAGACAGACTGAGAAAAAACCTCGTCCAACCCTAACGGCTCTGATCTGGCCGGGCCCCATACCTCCTGACCCATTCTGGGGAAATCCACCATCTGCTCTATCAGGCCTCCACCTGGCGCCGCCCAAATGTTAGTGCTATCCATCCTGTCGCTCGAGTAATCAACCATCTCCAGATCCTCCATCTCAGCCAGAAGGGTAATCGTCGCTGTCAGAAACCCACAACCTTAAGTCTTGTAGACCCCAACGACCAGCCTCTAGATCAGAACTAACCCTCCTAATCACACCACTTCACCACACCGCCACAGCACAAGAACGACAAGGGTTATCAAGAAGAAAATTCCATGGCCAACCCCTGGTCCAAGTAGGCCTGGACCAGCCACTCCTTCCCTCGCCCGCCTACACCATCGCTCTCACAATATGGAAATTGATCTATCGATTATGATCCATGAATCGCTATGTTCAAGAATTGGGATGAGCAAGAGCACGTTTCCTTGGGCCTGTGGCTTGTGTTATCGAGTTATGTTTTTATTACTGCAAATTGAAAAAATGTTATGTATATTTAATTTACTGAATGTTATTTAGATTATGGACATATCAGAATCTCTTATTTAAATTCATAGATCTGTTAATTTCTGTATTTGCTTTAAAAAAAGAAGAAGAGAAAGGTGCTCTTAACTTATCATTTTTTAGATCTAGATTTATTTATATGCATGCATATTAGTTGTATTTGTCGGACCCATTGGAGGGTCGTTACAAATAACGCCCCCTCACAAAAACAAGCGATGTTACAACAACCATTCTCCAATCAAGGGGTTGTAATGAATGGTTCTTTTCAAAATATCTATATTAACACAAAAAGGTTTCATCTTCAAAATTGAACCAAAGTAGATGGTGTGTCTGATAGTCCTTAGAGGGAGGTTACACCTCTTACCACTAGTGGGTTTGCAGTATAATTAAATGTATAATAAAATTATTAAATATTTTGTATTAATTATAATTAAACGTAATTCTGATAAGTGTAATATCTCTCTCTCTTGACCCCTGTTTATGATAATTAACATACACGGATGTGAATTTCATAATGTATTAGTTTCGGGCAAGGATCTCTAGGCCAAGTCCCCACTAGTGAAAGTTTTAGCATTAGAAATCATTTTGATTTTATAGTAGAAACCACGTGCGAGCTAAAGCATGGTGACATAAAATATATGATGTCAACTAAAAATGGTAAATAATAAAACAACCCTAAGGCTAAATGTGCAAGACAACAATAATGACATGGGCAATGATATCCATTAGGGAGAGAGGCTAATGACTAGGATGATAGGTTGTCATCATGGTGCCAACATATTCAGAGAAGGAAAAAGTATTAATGAATCCCTATGAATCTAATTAATGATGATCATTATCGTCATGGTACCCTCGGGTGTTGAGGGCAAGCAAGTCATTAATACTCGCTTGCAAACTAAATCTAACCTAAGCTTTTATGATTAGAACACAAGTTTTATGATTAGAACACAAAACTTGTGTTCTAGTATGAAAATGAATTATTATTATTGCTATGATTGGCCTAGCATATTAAAAGAAAAGTCAAGTTAATATTATTATTATTACTATTATGATTATGAACTTGTGTTCTAGTATGAAAATGAATTATTATTATTGCTATGATTAGGATACAATATTAAAAGAAAAATCAAGTTAATATTATTATTAGTATTACCAAAGTATTAGTCATCTTTGCTTGATGAGTTTGCATGTTAAGAGAATTATTATTATTAAGATTTAAGAGTGATTTAACTATTTTGTTGCCATATATATATATGTGTGTGTGTGTATTTGCCTTGAGAGGCACTCTACAGCCTAGTATGGGGAGATCTTGTAACATTACATAACATTACAAGACTAACAAAATAATAAAAATTAAAATTTTTAATTATCCGCCAAAATAAATGTCGGTGAGAAAAACAACCTAATATGGGGGAGATATTGTTGTAATGTTCCTACCTAACAAAAAAAATAATAATTACCAAAAAAATGTGGGTCACCAAAAAAACACAATATGGGGGAGATGTTGTAATGTTACTACTTAACAAAATAATAAACAATAAAAAATTGAATTATCCCATAGAAAAAACCTGTTATTGTTTAACTGCCCAAATTGAAAAATATTTTCTTGATTATCTCCCTACATTTGAAAGCGTCCATGACCCTTGTTTCAAGAATAAAATATCTCTCCTCCTTCAACATAGTGTGGCTGAATAGAGTCTTGCATTAAATAAGCAAAATAATTGAATTAATGCAATCAAAACAACTATTTTCAAACACTAGTACTAACATAATATGTTCTTAATACATATTAATATTAAAATGTTTTTTAATAATGATAATTTGATTATTAATTTAATATTAATATTAGTATAAGTATTAATATGTGTTTAATTGCGCCGAGAGGCGCTCTACAGCCCAGTATGGGGGAGATCTTGTCACGTGATGTAACGTGATGTAACGTTACTAACATGTCGGCAAAAAATAATAGTGAAAGTGAATATTATGTGAGAGATCTTGTCACGTGATGTAACGTTACTAACATGTCGGCAAAAAATAATAGTGAAAGTGAATATTATGGGAGAGATCTTGTAACGTGATGTAACGTTACTAACATGTCTGCTAAAAATAATAGTGAAAGCGAATATTATGGGAGAGATCTTGTAACATGATGTAAAACTTGCAATATTGAATAACTAATGTAAAAAGTAGTAAATATTTTGTCGGCCTAGTCTTGTAATGTTTGTCTAATCTTGTATGACAAAGATATTGTAACATTTGTCTAATCATAATTTGTAACTTTTGCAACAAAATACAAATAAGAAATAAACACCATAGCTATATAAACACCATAAAAAATAATAAAATCCAGATTCTACGGAGAAGGCAAAGAAAAAAAAACCAAGGAAAATGGAATCTGTTCACCATCTCCAGCTCCAGGATTAATTGCAAAATGTTTCCAAAGTTTTAATTGCAAAACCATTGCCAAGCTTTAAGGCTGGGTGTCTTTTACCATCCAAGCATTTAAAATATGCCTAAACATTCCCACATTTCACCCAGCCTAGCCTAGATCCAAATCTGAAAATTCTATTGTAGAAATAGTTTATGATAATTGGTGTGGCATGGAAAAACAACCAATAGAATCAGCTGATCGACATCTCTGCATGGGAAGACAGTGCTTTGAAAAAACGTTTATTCTTTGGGGATATGTACATGTCTATTTGGAATCATTCTCTGCAGTATTTTATGCAGGAGAACAGTGCCACGAAATAACTCAAAATCAGTTATTTTTAAGACAAGGTTAACATAGATCCTTTTCTTTTATTTTCTAAATAATTTCAGAAAAGAAATCCATCCTATACTAAAATATCCATTGGGTCACGATCCTGAGAAATGTAGGTACCAAATTTAGCATGTTTGTAGTCACAATCGAGGTAATTAATTGCAATATTCAAATCGAATTGTTCTTCACTTAACTTAAAATTTTGCAGGTACTCGCACAGTACAAAGCATCGAAATTTTAATATACGTTAAAAAGAAAGTAAAGAGACTTAAAAATTCAGTATTTTAGTAAATATCGCGATAAACATGTGAAAAAAAACCTAACGAGTTTGGTTCATAAGTTTAAATCGCATATGTGTGCCAACTCTGGCATCAAGCTCCTTGTGTTGGAGGAGCTTCTTCATGTATTCGTTAACTGCATGTAAACGGACAGCCGCATTGTCTGCATCCTCCATGGTTGTCCCTTTGTTCTACGCTGCCTCTGTTGTGGGTTTTCACCCTCTTTTTCAGTCTTCGTGCTCAAAGTTTTGGGCCATACGAGGTTCGAGACACGGGGTCAGGCTAGGGGATTTGAGCGTTTGATCTGTTTAGTTTGTGGAAATTGCAGAAGTCTTTGGTAGGTTGTGACTCTCCAGAAATGTGAAGAATGGAAAGGATAACTCGTTACGAAGGGGAATGATCCTGAGTGTGAAGCACAGATTAAAGTGAAAATCATTTCTTGTTTGTGGGCGGTACCATAAGTAGCAACAAATAGAGGGCCTTGCAAATGCTTTTAAGACCATGTGCAAGGCCTCCTAAACAACCCATGGCTTTAGGGGAGCCTTGCACATGGTTTTAAAACCATATATGGGGGAGAGGTTGTAATGTTCATTTTTAACAAAATAAAAAATAATAAAAAATATTTATGTCGGCCATAAATAATATTAAATATTAATTATAAAAATATTATATGTAGACCTTAAATAAAAAGATGTGTCTTTTGGTTTCAATCAAATCAATGGCTATATATAGAACACACCAAAGCTGATAGCTCCTTGAATGCAATACTTAAGAAGATGTTTGCACCTGGATTAGATATTTGATCCCTCTCGGCGCTTGATAGAGCCTAGGATTTGGATCTATGCTGGTTATTATTAAGATTTAAGAGTGATTTAACTATTTTGTTGCCATATATATATGTGTGTGTGTGTGTATTTGCCTTGAGAGGCACTCTACAGCCTAGTATGGGGAGATCTTGTAACATTACATAACGTTACAAGACTAACAAAATAATAAAATTTAAAATTTTTAATTATCCGCCAAAATAAATGTCGGCCAGAAAAACAATCTAATATGGGGGAGATATTGTTGTAATGTTCCTACCTAACAAAAAAAAAATAATTACCAAAAAAATGTGGGTCACCAAAAAAACACAATATGGGGGAGATGTTGTAATGTTACTACTTAACAAAATAATAAACAATAAAAAATTGAATTATCCGCAAAAAAGTGTTGGCCTTGCACATGGTTTTAAAACCATGGTTTTAATGTACATGGTTTAGGAGGGCCTTGCAAATGGTTTTAAGACCATGTGCAATGCCTCCTAAACAACCCATGGTTTTAGGAGGGCCTTACATATGGTTTTAAAACCATGTATGGGAGATGTATTCATTCCTAACAAAATAAAAAATAATAAAAAATATTATATGTTGGCTATAAATAATATTAATAATAAAAATATTATATGTGGACCTTAAATAAAAAGATGTGTCTTTTGGTACAACATGAGTGGGCCTAATGGTTAAGAGCATGTGTTTTCTCTTAGGAGATCATACATTCAAATCGAGAGGGGTAGTGTATGTACACCTTTGTAAACTTTAGCAGTTAAATCTCTGCTCATAGTTAAAAATATATACTATTATATAGGAGACACCAAAGTTGATAGCTCATTGAGTACAATGGCTAAGAAGAGGTAGATTTAATTTAGGATTTGGATCTACGATGATAATGAAAAACAAACTAAATATTAGTTAAAATATATATCTTAAAGAACTAGTAATACCTATGGTTTTCATCTCAGAAAAGTATAAAGCAGCTTCAAATTAGTTTTTTCACAACTAATTAAGATAACTTAAGGGTTCATGCATTGGGAGTGAAAAGGAAAAGAGAGAGGGTTCATGCATTGGGAGTGAAAGGGAAAAAAGGAAGCGGTCTCAACATTACCATGGAAGGAGAGGGATGACATATGTCGCAGAGAACCGTCTCCACCCTTTTAGACTGCCATTTACTTTGTGTTCTTGGGGAATATCTACTTTAAATTTTGTCGTTCGGTGGACAGAGAACCCTAGTTTTACATGCACGTTTATTATTGGTGTATTTATATGAAACTCTAAACTGTTATATTTCTTTGATTAAAGAGGTCAACGAAGAAAGTCGACCCAACTTTTAGATTTTTTTGTATTGAATATAATATATATGCATGTGCACGCGACATCTGAGTCGACCATGTATATAAGAATGTGTTTGAGTCGATTTTTCATGTCATTTCTTGAATATTGTCACCAGTAATGGAGCGCGACCTCTAGTTGACCCTTCCATTTGTATTTCCTTGCTTTTGTTATCAAATACATTGTGTATTAGCTGGTAAGTGAGTGGGTTCTCTTACAAAGAAAACTGATTGCACTTTAACTTAAACCATTGCGATCTCTCATATAAAAGGATGCCAACTAACAGGCCGTACCACCATAATTCTGCATTTATGAATTCGTGTTTTAATTACTATATGTGAATGCCAGTGATTTCTCAGAGAGAGAACCTAGTTCAGTGTTAATTATTGCGGTTCTGCTATTGTCTTAAGGGTTGCAAGGAGAGTGGTCTCTTCATAAAAGATAGACTCTAGCTATGTTTAACAATACCATGCATTTTAATGTGGATGAAAGTAGAGCGTACTATTTTTACAGTGGATAATATTCTGTTTATTGTTGTATTTTATAATCAAAGAGAGTAGCCTTTATGTTCAAAAGTCTGCTCTGTTATATTTACAATATTTCAGTTCATATATAAATGCATTTAACATTCATTTAGTAGAGGGACAACCCTTATAAGAGCAGACCCTTTATATATATATATATATATATGCTTTACTGATTCTCTTTTTTCCTTCTAAAATATATAATTTATTGTTTGAAAACCAAACTGTTCTCTATTTAAAAGTAGAAGAGCCAAGCTTCATTGCCAACACTTATGTTAGGAAATATGCTATGCTCTAGTGGCAAGTAAAACTGAATTTGACCTCTGTTTGCTACAAAAATGAGTGGATGTAAACTTAATGATCAAAGATTAAAGAAATTTTGTCTCTTAACCCTAGTGGATACCTTTCCCATCTAGGGGGTGGCCTATCAGCTAAAATAATAGTTAGGTAGAACATTGCAGTTACACAATGGATCATCCAATACTTCTTATTCAATAAAAGTATTCATTACTTGCTTTATATTTATTTGAAACGTTCATTAATATGTTGATTATATTATCATAAAGAATTGGTTAACAAGTAGTTCGTTATGTTTATAATAAATATGAGTATTCATTACTTGCTTTATATTTATCTGAAACGTTCATTAATATGTTGATTATATTATCATAAAGAATTGGTTAACAAATAGTTCACCTATAATAATGTTTATTATTATGAAGACTTGGTCAACAAGTCGTTAGCACATAATACTGTCAAAATAGTTGAATTGAATTATTAATTTGACATGTTAACATAAAATGCTATCTCAATTAGATATGTAATTTATGTTGTTGTTATAGCATGTTAACTACATTTTGTCATGAAAGAAACACATGAAAATTAATGCATAGTACAGTGGATGGCAATTAAAATTGCAAGATGAATTTAGTTTGTTCGTATGATGCACATGCAAATAAACTAGTGTGTTTTCATGATAACCTCGATCCAATTGTTAAATGAATAAGTAGATATGTGAAGGATTTGGAATCATATAAAAGAGTCATTTAATATTCCCGTTATTCCTCACAATAGTTACATGGTTGAATTGCTTGTCCTTACGTTTACAATAATTACACCGAAGGTGTTATTTAAAGGGCTGTTCCTCAACAGGTTTCGTCGTCTGTCGACGGCCTGTGAAGAATCGCCCCGTGTCAACGTATTTTGTAACTTATTTATGAGGACAGGTATCTGTGACGATAGGGTTGAGCTGGCCACTCCACCCTTCCGGTTCCCGTCATCGGAGGTCTCGTTTTAGAGATATTTAGAGGAATTCCCGGACACGTTCGTCCTGCATATCGGATAGCTAAATGCTTCCTCCTATTTCTCATCTTCAGAACGCCATCGGTGTCCCGGTGCTCTCTGTCGGCCCGCTAATGCCTCTACATATGCCTCTACGTCTGGTGCTTAGAATAGCAGGCTTTAGACTCTGAACTTAAGAAAATTGACCTAATTGAACATGGGCCCTCGGTAGCTAGATTGACTCTAATCCTTACTTCGTCTCAGGAATCACACTCAAGCACGATTTCCACTTCCATGGGAAAAGGAAAGGTCGACGAGAAATGGAATAATTAGCGCGAAAGGTGCTATCATGCTCGAATCTGATGGGATATGGAAACTACTGAGCCATCAAACTCTATATGGCGGTTCAAATATATTTCCAGTGGCATATATATCTCGTGAATATACACACAATATCTCTGAACGCATTCTATCTCTGGGTATAAGTGTATATATTCAGGATGTATCAGTGAATAAATCGTATATATGTATAGATGTGCGTATATTGACATTGCATTTCACAACAATGGATGTATTGTGGGTGTGTATATTCGAAATGTACGTATCACTCAATACATTGCGATACTGTACAGTGAATACCAACTACATTGTATATATTTACTTCACAAAATATATTGCAATATATATATTGTGAATACACCGACATGCATACACACTATGCGAAGATTCGGCTTGGTTGGTCTGAAAGAGGTTTTTACATGGGCATAAATGGTACACAGAGGATGTTTGGTGATCAGAATAAGGTGGGTCATGGCCGAAAGGACCAGTCCCACTTAGTTATAATTTTGCTACTCTGTTTAATATCAGCCCTGCAATTTTCTAGCTTTGAAATTCTTCGGCAATATCGATTCTGTCAAATCTTCAAACCCTTACAATTAGATAGAGGAAGCTTGGTGGTCGGTATCAGGTGGGTCATGGCCTAAGGAGTAGTCCCACTTGGATATAATTTTGCTCCTTTGTTTAACCTGCCTCCATTCACCTTTTGGATATATATATCTTTATATAAAAATATATCCAGTTGGTTTTAGTGCAAAGTGAGGCTATGATACCTTTTCTGATTTGAGAATGGTTATGGAATTTTCCTTTCAATTACTTTCTTTGTTCCCTGAAAAACAATACAATTCTCCAGGCCTATCATTCTATTTATGTCTAGAAAACAAAAATCCAGTACAGCTGTTGAATTCTTGCAATTTTTTAATTGCAAGGTGGTTAAAAAAGTGTAATGAGGCTGTGACGCATAGAGAATGAGAGTGATTTGTGGCGTTATGCGGTGCTGCTGCAATGGGAATATTTGCTTTGTGGGCATAGAGTGGCTGCAAGATGAGGCAAAGGTTAGAATGGAAACATTGCTTGGAATGGGATGGATGTTCTGAGAATGGGGGAGGATTTGAGAATTAGGGATTTAGTATGNTGAATTCGGGCAGCCCACATGCAGGCCTCGGCATTCGGACATATATACAGAAGGTCTGTAATCTATTGGATGCATATTTAGACTGCTATATGGATGATGGGTTTCTCGCACGTTCAGGAAATTATTATTGAAGGGACTTGTTCTGCGTCCTAAATTGCATATCTTATATATAATAAGAATAAGGGCAACTCGTGTATATATATATATCATAGAAATCTCTCTCTCTGGCAGCAAGGACAGCTCCTATCAGGGAGGGTTTCTTACCTTCACCTTCCTGGCTGGCAGGTCCTGAAATGCGCTTTAGTATCAGTAAGGTAAGGTCCATGCCCTTTATTCCGGTCCCAGGAGGTCTGATCTTAGGTAACCCGTGCAGCCTATCTTTTGGAATGGCTTGACAAGCATAGGGTGGCCTCTGTGGTGTTCGTGTCATTCGGCAGAGAGACGTTCCTGTCGACAGACCAAGCCTTCGATTCCCTTTCCTCTGGTCGTTGCGTGCTGCCCAGTACTTGGACGCTATGTTACCAGAAACGTGACCATGCTCAACGGTTTTGAAGGAAAACGCCGTAGAAACGGGGACGGGACAGAAACCGCCGTTTTCTACGATCGTTCTCGTTTCTGCAACCAAAAACCGGTTTTTAAGAAAACCGCCGTTTTCTATGGTCGTTCTGGTTTCTGCAACAAAGAAACCGGTTTTTAAGAAACGTGCCGTTCCTTTGAGCGATTTTTGCAGAAACGGTTTTTCGTTTTTGTAAAAACAATTTGATTTTTTGGTCATTTGGTCATTTGGTGGGTGGAGTGTCCTGACCACATAAATGTTCACTCGTGTAAACTGAAATACCATTATCTAAGGTGCACGATCGAAGGCAAATCTACGCTAGATAACTTAGTTGTGGTGTTCCTCATCTCGGGAAAATATCGATGGAAAATTTGAGGATACAAGCTGAGTGGAAGTCGGTCTTGACGTATGCACCCTGTTACCCGTTTCCTTGCTCTTGATTGGCTAGGGTTTCTATTCAAATCCAAGAAGGATGCGCAGAGGATCCTGTCTAACCAGTGGTATTTGGAGAGCAGCCTTCTTACTCTCAGACCTTGGCACTAATGACACTCATCCAAATAGAACGAGGTCAGTAAGTAAGAAAAAACCAGTAGGAAGATGAGCTACAGACATGGGCGACCTCATAGTTGGTCAAAATTATGAGATTTACAATGAAAGAAGTGAAGCAGCGGATTAAACAGTCCTTGCGGGTCTATTTTTCCCATTTGGAGCTCAACAATTTAACAGGGGTGGAGCAGATCTTGGATCTCGGTTATTCGATGGGATCTCCCCCAATCAATTCGAGAAGTATTGGCTCAGATCAGCTTCTGCGAGTAAGATGGAAAAGCTGTTGTCCAGACAAATGGTGGGGGTTTGCAATTACAACCCCGGTAGACAGAAATCCCTGGAGCTCCTTTCACACTCATTGCGGGTCTATTTTGCCTCTTTGGAGCTCAACAATTTAAGAGGGGCGGAGCAGACCTGGGTGCCTTGAAACGAAGAGCACTGGATGGAGTGGCTAGCCTAGAGCTCAAGCGTGAAAGCTTCAAGATTACCAGGTTTTCATAAAAATGCAAGCACTTACGATTTCTTTATTTTTAATTCATGTTTCTCCAATATTCATTACTCTTCCTCTTCTTTGAGTTATGTTCCTCATTCTTCAGGTATTCATTACTCTTCCTCTTCTTTCAGTTATGTTCCTCATTCTTCAACTTTGGACACATTTCACTGTGCCATTTTACTAATCCATCAGCGAGATGGATTTCCTCCCCACAAAAGCATCCCCGGGACCAATGAAGCTTAAGAGACATTTTCCTCCAAAACTTAGGATGAAAATGGTTACAATTCATTTGAAAGTCCCCACCCAAACCAGATCTTTCTTGAATTTCATTAACATACGAAAGGAATATGGTAGCAAGGGCAATGTAAGGGAGAAGTAAATAAAGCAACCGTTTTGTTTATTCTTTATAATTATTAATTAGTTTGTTCTAACGTTAACTTTGTTGCTAGTGCCAGCGAGTACCATTACTACGCTCGGTGTTAGCTCTCACACTATGGACTTGTTACTTTTCATATTTCTCTTCATCCCAGTTTTATATATTCTTTCTGGTGGCGAAAACTTTTGCAAAGCTAACCCTGAATTTTTCATGCTTTTTTTCAGTTTTTACATATTTATATATATCACGATTTAAGCTTTTCACAATACAAATTTATTCTATTATTAAGATAGAGAGATTGGAATGATCAACTTCATTTTAAGGGGACGTATAATAGAAGACCTTGAATATCTTTTAGGTGCCCTTACCATGAAAACATTTCCTTCTCATTCCTTCTCTATATCCAAATATTCCAATAGACTACACATTATGCAATAGTTTCTGGTTTAGTGCAACTTTGTTATTTTTGTCAATAGGGGACAATTGTAAAAATGGAATGCTTACAGGAATTGTAGATATATCAATCCATTTATTTTTCGTTTTTAATAATATGTTTGAGCAAGTGACACTCTATGTAACAAAGATTTTCATTTTGAATTGGACATGGATCCAATTTGAAGGTAGGAAATTAGGGTTATACTTTTGTTACTCAATGAAATAAGATTGTTTATGACTTATCCAGAATATGTAATCATTATTGCTATAAATTTCTTAGTGGCACACTAAAGGGTGATCTAGAAGCTCTTTACATTTAATTTTGTTGTTTTTCTCTCTCCTCGTTTCTTATATGCGAAACCTGGAAACTCCGTTTCTTGTACCGTTCTCATTTCTCGTTTCGTTTCCCATTTCTCGTTTCTGGTAACATAGCTTGGACGGGTACCAGGAGCTCCTTCCCGAGGGATTGAAGCAATAATTTTCACACTAAAAAGTACTATACTATATTTGGAACCTGTTTAGTATAATGAAATTGAAGCAAGAAGTTTCACAATAAGAAGCCTGAGAGCCTCATTCTCCTAGAACTCAACCAGGCAAACTACACAGTCCATGCTGTCTATGAGCTTATCTGCTTTAGTGAATATGCACAAAGAAATGGATCTGATCGCAGCTTCATCCAAGCCATATGATTGAGTAATTATATGCCAGCGTTTTGGGCCTTGGAATCCTTCGAGTGAATAAACATCGACTTGTATATTCTCTTCAGAGTCCAAACTCCTACCTCTCCTCGTGAAAAAAGGTCTCCATTGAGATGCTTTGCAATACTTGGAAAAAAATTTGTAGTAACTTACCACCAGTAAAGCGCTGCCTGAAACTACAACAATGGCTATCAGGGCAGGAGTAATGGTGGTGGTGGCGTAGTTGTGCTTGGTGGGTCCTTTACTTATGGCTGCATCTGGTGAGACTCCCCATCCAAACTCAAGGATAATAATAAATGAGAGTTAAAATGGTATTTGGATTTCCAAATGAAGTTATGATGGGGATACTAGGGCTACGAATCAATCTTCTTCTTTTCAATTTTAACGGGAAAACCACCCTTCATGCACGTAGTCAAGCTCTGAATGAGCTTTGGATTTCTCATAGCCAAATATTCAACTACGCGCTGCAATATGAACATAGAAACCATAGTTGCAATAACATATTTCATGTGAATAAATGTCATGTATATTTTCCCAAACGGACCCACGCGCCACCTTGGAAGACTGTGAATTTGAAGGGACTATGTGGGATAAAATGCTCATCCTTATTCAACCTTCTTTCTGGTTTGAATTCGAGGCAGTCAGTACCCCAGATGGCGTCCCTACGACCCATGGCGTATGGGTGGTACGTCACTCGAGTGCATCTGCGCATGATACTCTCCTCAAGTAGAACGTCATTGTGGAGAGCATGCTTGGAGTCCAAGAGGACCGACAGATAAAGTCTTATCGATTTACAAATTGATGCGTGTAGGTAATGCATGCTCTGCAGATCCTCGTATGAAAATACCCATGATTTTTCGTCTTGATTGGCTTCGGGTTTAACAACAAGAGACATGCAATTTCTTTGTTCTTTGTGTATTGCTTCGAAGTTTCCTACAAAATGTTTACATGTACCATAAGCTAGATATTTACATACGGCGATTTTAATATGAACTAAACATACAAAATTTAACGCAACGAATTTCTATCTACATGTGAATAACGAATTTCTATTTACCTGTGATTCATATTGCCATAATATTTCTGTTGCACCCCTTGACACCTGTAGAAGCCTTAAATTATTCATTAGAATCCAGGAAGGTAGAGAAGAGTTGGGACGTTTGTTCAGGCAAATCCATATGAGATTCAGGGACTTCAACGTCATTATACTGCGTTCCAAGAGAGAAGCTTCAATATCAAGAAGTTGTAACCTCCTCATTTGAATACCGTAAAATGCATCGTCTTCATGATAATCAACAAGCACCATTCTATTTCCCCACACGGTAATTATGTATCCAATCATCAATACTTATAGAAGATTGTTGCAATAAATCATCAATAATGATGATTTCTATCCAATGCCAAAGTCGATGGGCGAAGAGCTCTAAGCAACATCTCTTATCTAACTTTCATATTTTGTCATACATATTTGTATCATTCCAATCGCCTACTTCCACATTTTCCATGGGTCACTTGGAGGTCATGCATATCATCTGAAACACAACTGTGTAGTTCCACCAGACACTCGGTTTGTACATCTGAAAAACCCAAACTCCGTGAGCCAGAAAGACATTGCACTCGAAAACACATGGGTGATTTGAAGGTTGGTTGGGATTTAAAAAATCAACATGCCATGCTGCCACCATGGTTTTGAAAAAAGTTTTATCCAACAATGAGCTCTACTAATGGAGCTAACCGAAGTTGCAGAACTTGAAAAGGAAAGAAAAACTCATACGAATTTGAAGGTTGAAGAAAGGTTTATGGGAGTCTAATGAGCGGTCATATATATATTATTTATTTTGCAAAGAAATATAACAATAAGAAAATGAATTTGTGTTCGTTGGATTGTAATTTTCGTTTCATATATAAAATCTTATGACTCGGAGGGCCTCCACATTCCATCGTGATGGTTTTGGGATACATAAGGAGTGAAGGGCACCATGACTTTTCCTTTACGTGTAGTGAAGAGAAAAGGTAAAAAGAAATTCAATGGAATTGTTACATCTATCAAAACTTGTGCCCCCTGAGCTACAATATGTGCACGGAAGGGGGTTGGATTCTGCATCCTTTATGTCATGAAAATTAAGCAACAAGCTATGAATAAAAATCATGACTATATACTATCGATATTCAATATGAAGATTGACTTGGGATATTAAAAACTTGAAACAAAATATTTTCTTCACCTGCCAACCTTATTTGGCCATTCAATGATCTTCAATACATGAGACTATAAGAGGACCCACGCGAATGGTTGACAGGAAAAATGGTGTCGCTTGTGCAAATTATGATGTGCAGAAATTTTGATGTCTCGCATAGTTGAAGTTTCAATTTTAATGGTATAGTCTCTCCATGTCTAGGTCAGGTCTCAGTTTCAAAGGTATGGTTCCTCCACGTCCAGGAGTTTCAAGGTTATCTAAAGCTACCTAAAACTTGAAAACTTCTATACCCATCCCCCGTGAATTTTTTGACTTTTTTGCTTTGTAAGAGTCCATTGGCATTCAAAGGATCGAGGTGAAAACATTGACTTATTCACCAAATGTTTTCAAATCTAAAAACTTTATATACAAAATCTTTTGGAGGAAACTTATTTTCACCTATGTGGAGATTTAGAAGTTTGATGTTACTTATTTTCACTTTTTTTCTTAGACTTTCTTTCATCACATAAACTTATATTATCTACACACAACTTTCTCTCATTTTTAAAACATATCAAAGTTATCAATTCTGTGTTTCATTTCCCCTCTTTGGGAGTATGCTAGTTATGGTTAAATTGCTTGTCCTTACGTTTAATTGTAAATAGGGAATGATTATGTCAATGAGACTATTATGTGGGTGAGATCATGATTAACAATATGTTTATTGATTGTAACTAAACATTGCTGTATGTGTGACCTTAGTAAAATTGTTAACTTTTATGACTCTTAACATCATTGGAAAAGCTCATACAAAATGAGCTAAAATAAGATTACTATGAACACGACTGGGTTTGAGTATTGTTTAATATATTTCTTTTCGCATGTGAGTTATTAGATGATGTCTTACTATAAGGGTAGACTTAGCTAAGAATCTTGTTCGTATTATTCATATGGATTTTGATCCATAAATGGTCAAGTTGGAAGAATGGTCATAATAAATTAATGGTTTACTGATATTGAAGTAGTACTAATGCGTTTATTGCATATTTTGTTTATTAATATTTGGGGTTTGACTTTGTAAGGGAATTGTATTTCTATCAGGATTAGATTTAAAAGAAAATAATTATCTCAATGTTTCGAAATAATCACCAAGGGTAGGAAAATAAATGTTACAATAAGTCACAATAATGATAAAAAAGACATGACTTATCCTATTTATCTGTCTTTATACACATTATTGTAACTTATTTTTATTATCAATTTATCAATAAAATATATTGTTATTTGGATATCTATTCCAAGTGGTATCAGAGTAAGCTTTGTGTAAGCTTCAACAAAGTAACCATGTGAGTTTTTGTTGGTTTTAATTCTTTGTCACCCATAGTTTAGGATTTCACTACTTACCCGACCATTTGCATCGATTGGACGACCTAGCTCGCGTGAGCGGTCACATCCGACATTGCCGATCGTCCAATCGATGCAAATAATCGAGTAAATAGGTTACTCCCATAGTTTATTGTCTAACCCTTACTCCCCTTCGTTCCCCATTCGCTCCTCTTCCACGCTACATGTTCTCCCACGCTCTCCCCCACACTATGTATTTCCTGCATCACTATATCCAACGCGGTAAGTTCCCCCGAACTTTCCCCATGCTGCACAATGCTTGCGCCCTTCTCCAAATCTCCCACCCCTCCAGCGTTCAATCCTCCCCCCTATTCTCACACTCCTTTATGCTGCAATTTCACCACCCCTATGCTGCATTCACTTCATTTCCAATCATCCCATGTTGCCACCAATCGCTCCATTCCATTCTACTCACACCCTCACACTAGCCATTTGCAACCTCACACCTCCCACTACACGCACCTCCATACTCCTCCCATCATCATATCCTCAAAGTGCCCTAAATTCTCCACTTCAAAAATAATATATTATTTATTATTATAGTTAATCCCTTAAAAAAACTATATTAAAATAATAGTTATTATTATTTTTTAATAGTAATTTCTTCATAAGCCTCTAAACCTTCCAAATACGAATACAAGGAATTGATAAAACTCAAGGAAGGCATCTGGAAACACATCATCTAACACAAGCAATAAGTCACCCAACAAATGAATAAAAAACATCAGTGGGTGAGATCTCGAACAAAATCAATAGCATATATATCAAAGAATTAAAGGCCTTGATGGATGAAATCTTCCACAAACTTGATGGTATAGATAAAATTTATGAAAAAATCAATAAGAAGGATGAATTCTCTAGAAGACTCTATGGTGTGGAATTGGGATTAAAGGTGTGTGGCAAAAACCACGATGATCTTAAGGCCCAAGTTGCGACATTAGAAAACTAGAATAAGGAATTGAAAAGCCACAGTTCCCATTCTCACTGCTCTTTTTTTCTGGGCCTGCAAGCATTTGTCTAATTTTGGATCCTTTAACGGATTTACCCACAAGGTGAGATTCAATGTACCCAGATTTGACGATGAATATGATAAAGAAAGAACAAAGTGGATTAGTCGAATTGAATGTTATTTTGAGTTACACAAGATGTATGATGATGAGGAGAAAATTAACTGTGTCATTGCACTTAGATAAGGCAACATGGGTTTGGTTCTTATGGTGGCACTCAAAATCCCAATTAAGGGAATGGAAGACATTTATGATTTTTTTTTCAAGATATTTCATAACATCAAGAAGAATGGAGTCTTTTCCAAATTGAATTGACTACAATAGTCAGGGATGATGAATGCATACTTTAGCGACTTACACATGTTAGCTACCTGTGTGAGTGATTTATCAAATGATCACGTTATGCAAATTTCTATCTTGGGATTGAAGGAATACATAAGAAATGGACTTAAACTAATAGATATCAAATACTTGGAGGAATTGAAATTAAAATCTATAGTTGTATTCTAGAAGAGTTGTCATTCTTCTAGCGAGACCCTTCATCTCATTCTGAAGAGTCGAGCTCAAATTTTACACACCCTTACAAAGGGACTCCTCTAGATAACATAGAAGATGACACGAGTCTATGATTTAAATGTCATGTTCTTAACTGGTGTCCAGGTCACAATTGCAAGGGAACACAATTCTATATGTGCGAAATAGAGAGCTATAATGACAATGAAAAATAATTAAAAGATCCTTATGAAGAATCCAAGAAATTTAAGAAATTTAGTCATCAAAATAACAATGGTTCGAGGATGAAGCATTCCAAGGATGGATGACTTTTAATATACTTAAATGTATATTAAAATTATAAAATATTTTGTATTAATTATAATTAAATGTAATTCTGATATGTCACAGTAGTTATCAAAAGGACTTGACTTATCCCATTCATGTGTATTTGTATACACTATAGTAGCTTATTCTCATCATCAATTTATTAATAAAATATATTATTATTTGGAAATATCTATTTCGGGCTCTATGCATATACCACGTCCTAGCAGTGATTAGATCCCTAATTTCCTAGGATCCCAAAACCACTCGCTAAAATGCACTACCCATAATCCTCATATGAGGAAAATACATAACTACAACATTGTAGATGACTTGGCCCAGTTCCTTGCCACCATGTCTACTCTCGAAGTTCTTCAATATTTCCCTTCTCATAAGAAGGAATTACTATGAAAATTAAGTGCAATTGACCCATTTATTCATGCCTCATGACTTTTGATCTAGACAATGGCGAGCCTTGGTTGCTCCTATCCTTCACTTTATAGATTCCCATCACAATTAATAAAATTATCATTTATAGATGCATTGTTGATGAAGGAGCATTCACTTGCATGTTGTCAACCCATAGTTGTAAATTTCCTGGATCACTTGACATAGTACCATGATCCATCACTCTTTGTGCTTATGATGGTTGGCCATCACGACCACAAGGTATGTACTATAATTTCTCCATTTAATTAAGGGGGGAATGGTACTTCTTGATGTCAAAGTAGTTAATGCACAACTTGATTAAAACATCCTATTAGGTCTTCATTATATGTAAGCCATGAAAGGGATACATTTATCCATATTCTACACCATGATGTTCTCCCACAATGAGAAAGTGGTCACCCTTGACCAACTTACCTACTAGGAGCCTCACCTTAATGCCAACCCTAATAACACCCTTCCCATGATATGATAAAAAAATCCATCATTCACATATATCAGCCCTGGTGTCTACAAAGACTCAACTTTGATGGGGGCATATGCTAGCCCTCCATCAATTATCCCAACCTCAACCGATGGTCTCATGTGCACCATATTCTCATCAACATATAAACCGCCACCATCTACCTCTACCTCTGTGTATTCACTCCAAATGGGAGCAAACCTAAATAAGTAGTCATTTCCCCCGTCCTTCGGTGGCACCAATCATCTAGGTCCTCTTTCTTCCTCCCCCCTTAGGTGTGCAAGGAACACCAATCATGGATACACTCACCTTGCTAGGCCTCATTTTGGGGATACCCATTTGGTATTTAACTCCACCATACCCCTAAATTTTACTAAAACTTATTCCCATTTTAAATTCACCTTGGTCGCTCCCACCAACGCACCATCTTTAGAGATTCCATGGATGGTAGCACCAATGTTGGTACCACCACTAATCACAACTAGTTCCAACAATGGGGTAACCAAATTTCCAAATATGAAAGTTGTAGATTCATTAAGTAACCCCCAAAACCCAAGAGTACCCACACCATGTTATCAATGTAATAAATATTGACACACAACCAACCTTTTCCCAACATTAACCGAGCTAAAGAACCCACTTAATTCACATGTGAGCACTACTCATGCAACTAACTATTTAATAGGGGGAATACTCTCTACTCCTCAAGTGACCCCCTCCAAATCACAGAGAAAATTATTATGCACTAGTAATGCAGGCCCAAAATATGTTCTCATTTTTTTCATTATACTTACCATTATCCCAAACGCCCTTGATTTTGAGATTCCCTCACTATGATTTGCTTGACACATTCCCCCATTGTTGGGTCACGAGCAGTTTCCCTATAATCTTCCACCATCAATTTTTTAGCTACTTCAGAGGAAAACATTACTCCTCTTGGGTATTCTTCATGTTAACACCATCGTCATATTATTCCCTAGGATGTTAGTATGGTTCCACCTATTCAAACCATAAGTTCCTAGAACCCCATCCATACATTGATACAATCATGTGCCAGTCGCCCATGTTAAACGTGTGGATTGTTGGCTCATTTATTGTTCCAATTCCCTATTTTGTGCATAGAAGTAGCTACACGTCTTGAATATGTAACACCATGTTTTTATCTTGAATTTTGAGATTATTATAACTAACCTTTGAGGGCATTCTATGATGAATGACTTGACTACTTACTATTTGAAATCTAAAAATCTTTGTATGGACGTATTTTTTATGGCATTCGATTTCAGATGACATGGACATGTGCGAAGCAATGAATTATTGATGAGATAGGACCTACGAAGGATTATTTGACATATTGATGAGTAAATTATGATTATAAAAATTATGTCGACATTTGGTCAATTGTGAATGCAATATATTATCATTTTAATTGTGAATGAAAAAATCTTGTGAAGTTTCCAACAAGGATTAAAGTTGTATAATGTTTTTGAATGATTGTCAAAAGTTATGTAGTATGTACTTTGATGGTCTGTCGAGTGTGACAGGAAAGACAGGTAAATGAACCACAAGAAAACATTTGTATGCAAAGACTCTAGCTGAGTTGACTATTACGGAAGGTGATATCAAACTTATTTATAATATGATTGAATTGTGATATGTTTGATGCATTGACATGCATGGACTCTAGATGAGTTGAGAAACCTCGACAATTGAGCTTGATTGATGTTTTTGTTATGGTTGAAAACTTATTTATGAGATTTTATGCACGAGTTATTATATGTGCAAGGTGATGAAATACGATTGTCAATCGGCTCACATCAAGTGGCGTGGATGAAAAATTATACATGTAAGTCTAGCAAATTGGACAATGCGATGAACTTTGAATAGAGTGAGGAAAAATCTAGTTCATTAGATGCGTGTGCCATGAGGGTAGGTCGCGAGTTGGTCTCTCACAAATATTGTACTGGTGGGCGTGCAATAAGGATTTGACCTTATTCCCCAGGAACCAACTAGCTCTTCACAAGGTAGGAGAACTGAGGTAACATTGGAATATCAAAAGGGCATGCTGGGAGCATAACACCTTGATAATTCTGGTCACGACGAGATAGCGACGGTAATCAACATCTATTTGAATTAAGGGAAATAATAAATTGATCATAAAGAACTTTAAGTAAATAATAAATAAATTAAATGATAAATAAATAAATAAACAAATAAGTAATGATTAATAAATAAATAAACTGAAATAAAGCTAAAATAAGAAATATGTTAAAAGAGTAAATTAAGGAACTAGAACTAAAGTAAAATTATAACTAATTGAAAAAAATCAAAGAACCTATGACAACTAAAAGTGAGTGGTTAAATAAAATAAATAAATAAATAAAGTACGTAAATTGAAGAGTTAAGTGAAAGTGGTGCATGGGATGCATGTGAATAAATCAAAAGGTTAATAAAAGCTGAAGAAAATGAAGAATGGGGGATGTTGGATCTTCTTCCTCTTCGGTCATGCCATAGTTTTGAGCTGGAACCAATTTGGTGGCTCTGAGGCGACTGTGGAAGAGTGTGGTTCAATACAATGTAAGTGGAGTTGGGAGCCTCCTAGAAGCAACCTGGCATTGTATTTACGTTGCTAGCCACGTATTTTTAGCCCCGCCGAGCTTGGGGGTCCTGGGGGAAGGAGAGTACCCATTAGGGAATGGAAGGGAGGAAACTAGTGGGTTCACTGTGATTGGAAATTCGTCTAAAGTGTGCAACAAAGATTTCAGGAGACAATAAGTCTCGGAGCACTAACAAATATTGGTGAGTTCGCGGGAGCTTGTGGCAAAGATTTCAACAACAAAACCAGCCTTCAACGACACTAGCAATTCTCGATATATTAACAGGCCAAACTTATTGTAAATTTTGGGTTTTATCAAATTATGTTTTTATTAATGCAAATTGAAAGGATATCATGTAGATTTTATTTACTGAATGTTATTTAGATTATGGACATGAAAGAGTTCAAATTCCGTGTTTACTTTTTTTTTTAAGAGAAAGAAATGGTGATCTCAACTTATCATTTTTTTTTCAGATCTAGAATTTATTTATATACACGTATATTAGTTGTTTTGTCGGACCCAACAGATGATCGTTACACATGGTATCATAGCTATATTTAAAAGCTCCATCCTAAGGCTTAGGCTTCACACTGCCCAAACTTACATGCAGGTTGTAATTCATAGATACATCATCTCGTTAAAAAAAAGTACCAGATGTCTCAACATTAGTATTCTATCAATCTTTGTATAAAATTTTGATAGGTTATGGATATATCTGACTATATAAGTTTGTATTTTTACCTTCTTATAGTTCGATGTGACTCCATTAGGTAAACCCAATTTTGATTCGGACATGGGGTTCCATTTAACATGAAAATGGCAAATGAATTTTTAGGTTTCCATTACATATTTATACAGTGAATTAAACTAAAAATATCAACAATCTTTCCTTTTATCCTTGGTATGGGCCAATCTCAGTAGGTTACTAACGCATTGTTATTCGCTATATGGAAGACGAGGCGATTTATTTACATTGTAACTAGCAGGTTGTTGACCATGTATCAATCTACATAGCCCAGTAAAAAATATTGACCTATTTTCCCGACCATTTGCACCGATCCGACGACCGACAATGTCGGATGTGACCGCTCACGCGAGCTAGGTCATCCGATCGGCTCTGCGCTTACATCCACCGGCATGGTAGGACACACCTACTACTATCCAGGGAAAGGATCTGCACTTACATCCACCAGCATGGTAGGACACGCCTACTACCATCCAGGGAAAGGCTCCACGCTTACATCTGACCATGGGAACACATCCTACCACCATGTCAGAAAGGCTCATGTGTATGTGCGTCTTCCAGACTCATCACTTCCCTTTGGAGGGAACCTCGATATGAAGAACACCAAGCTTCTCTCTGAAGTACTTGAACCTCACTCTGGCCATTTCTAGCATAGAATCACATCAGGGCTGATTATGTCCAAGGATAACCTGTGAGCTTTGCTAGGACTGATTACATCCGAGGACAACCTACAGGACTGATTACGTCTGAGCAACCTACGAGCTTAACCAGGATTTTATGCTGAGGCAACCTGTCTCACCAGCTATGCTAGAACTCATCACTCCCTCTTTTGAGAGATCTCGATATGGATCACATACTGGATCTTCACTTCTCCTCTGTACATCATACAAAAAATGCAAGTCAGATCAATCAAATCAAATAGTATCTTTCAAAAGAAACATACTACCTCACAAATAGCCGAACAAGTGGCAACATAATTTTCCTCTGCTCTACTCAGTTCCATGCAGGACTCCATATTGCCAAACCAGTAGCCCATACTAGATCTCAAACTGAAGAAGCAACCCAAGGTGCTCTTCTTCTCAGTGGCGCTACTAATCCAAATCAACATAACCATGCAGGTTAGTCTTCTGATTCGTATCATACTTGAGCCCATACTCAACTATACCCTTCAGGTACCTCACTGCATGCTTTGCAACTGGGTGAGCATGTCTTGGATCCGTTAGGAATTGGCTCAGGTATTTCACAACAAAGCATATGTTTGGTCTTGTATTCATTAGGCACATCAATGAACAAAATCATTTGACGATACATCATGGCATCAACCGTCCCAGATGAAGCATCACTCAATAGCTTTAGGTTCGATGCCATAGGTGTGGCCATGGCCTTGCATTCCATCATCCCAAACCTCTTCAAGATCTCCACTACATAATTCCCTTGTCCAAGGAATATTCCATCCATACTCTGCCACGCCTCCATGCCTAGAAAGTAGTGCATCATACCCAAGTCCTTCATCTCGAACTCGGAAACAAGTCTCCTTCTTGCATCTTTAATGAGTTCCTATTTTCCTATCAAGAATAGGTCATTGACATATACCAATAGAATCACTGGTCTTTCTCCTTCAACCTTGAAATAAAGGTTGGAATTTGCTTTACTCTTAGTAAATCCTAGAGCCATTAGTAAGTTCTCCATCCTACCATACCATGTTGAACCTAAGGATCTTCTACAATCACTCCCTTTGAAGCAGAGCATCATTCTCCCTCTGCCTTTCGTACTCTATGTATTGAAAAATTCTGTAATGGAGTGACAAGTAGCTTCCTCTGCTACTAATATTCTATGTATCCATCTAGGGACACTGGATACCAATATCCTCTATCTTGAACTTTGTTGAAAATTTCTTCTCGCACCCATCTGTGAGCTTGTAAAATGCCTTCTTTAATTTGCACACATGAGTCTTCCTGTCATGTATCTCAACTCCTAGTGACTGCTCTCCGTATACTTGACTCACCACTGGTGGAAATGTAGTCTATGCCTTCTCTCTGTGAGAATCCTCGTGCTACGAATCTTTCCTTGTATCACACGATATTTCCATCTACTGCATGATAGATCTTGTAGATACATATGGAAGACACTACAGACTTCCCTTCAGGTATCGATACTGCATCCTAGTCATCATTCTTCTTGAACTAGTACTCTTTGATCATAGTCTCCTTCCCTTTCTTCTTGTCTACTTCTTCATAGATGGAAGGTTCTACATCAATGATGTCGCTCAATAGTGTAACATAACTAGAGTGTGTCTGAGGCCTCTTTCTTTATTAAGAAGTATTGTCATACTATTCTTCATCTTGGATTATTTCTCGTGCCAAAGGTGGTCTTCATATTTTTAGGTGGATCTATCCTTCTCTTTATATTCTTCTGAAGCTCTTTCTTTCGCTATGGTGTATTCGACCTGGGAAGCTTCAGGTTCCTCTTTTGAACCGTCGTTACTTGTTCTTTGGCATGATCTACAAGTCAAGTTCATTTGCATGATTAAAAATATATCATAATTTCCAAAACATATTAATAGTGACAAATATATGTCACATGACCATGTGACTCTTTTAGCCAATGCTACAACATTCATCCATATCATGTATACATGCAATAACTTCTAGATGCATTCTACCCTAATGTTATTAAGAGTGTGTACTATTCCTAATATGCCAGCAACAAGGTTTCAATCTAGATAAGTAGTAATGGAATGTTGTACGACATCATTGACTTCTTACCCATCATGTGCAATTCAGTAGTATAAATGAAAATACTCAAACATGCATAACACATCAACTGAATATAAACAAATGCATAAGCAAACAATATCATGAAATCACAATTGAATACTTATCTTTATTTGTTTTGTGGGTAGACTCCTTCTTGAGCCTTCAGCTTCATCATATTCTTCATTCATAACAACATCATTTCTTATCCAAATGATAAGATGGATAAGAGGTTCTTCAAGAATTGAGTCCTTCATATTCCTCATCGCTTAAGGGATCTTCTTTGAATCGTGAGAGCTTGATCTTCAGTTGCTCCCATCTTCTCTTCTCTTATTATGAGTCGAGCTTCTTCTTGTGTGCACTCTTCCTAGAGTCTGTTGAAGGTAATCACTTCCTTCCGGCACACATTCCTTGAATGAATGAATCCCATAATCTTGGGAGGCCATTCAAGGTGGTTATAACAATATCTTATTCTTCTTCGATTGCTTTGTCATAGCATCGAACACTTCATTTTGGTGTATTCAAGGATGACACATGAGGGATGATATGATATTTAATATAATTTGCAATGATTCTCTTGGCTCTAGCCTTAGCCTCATCTCCCTGTGGCTCTTAGAAATTTGTTACTAAAATACTGATGCAAGTCAATTTCTTCAAGGATCACGGAGGTCCTATACTTCCATACTCGGAAGTTGTCAGCTTCACTAGGCTTATCATCAAGCTGGTGTGATTAGTCATTTTGAAATGAGAACCTCAAATGTAAATAGCAAAAATTTATATCTTACTAATTTGAGGTGTCCGTCCTTGTTCTGGAGCTGGCTGATCTAGGGTTTGTTAAAGAAACCGTCATTTTCAAAACTTTGAATTTAAAACTTTTGATTGGATAGAAATATGGGAATTTTCAAGGCGGGCTGTCCAATGTACTCCTTTTCTGAAAACAGTGGAGGTAAGCTCCTGGAATAGGAAGCCATAGTATTCCAATTTCTTTTGCAGAAATCACTGATATTGCTTCTATTGTATCTCCAAAGTTTTGAGTCCTTAAGGTATGAAACTTCTCACTGTGATATCCTAATAATTCTTCTTTCCAACCCATAAGTTAGAGCATAAATGGATTCTCCAAGTGGGACTTATGCTAAGTTTTCCAAGGTGACTGTTTTGGGGACTATTTAGCATAGAGAACTTGTAGAAACTTCCACATGTCACTGTTTCACATTTCGAGTCAAAAAAATGTTCCACAGAAACTTCAGTCTGTGCCCTACCTGGAACATCTTGTGAAATTTCGTTTGGACCTTCCTAGCCCGAGATATAGCAAATCTACCTAGGTCACCTGTTTATGACTGTATTCTGGAGGAGGCTGGAACCCTAATTTGGAGGAACCATATCTGCTGAAGTATAGCGAATCTGAGGCTAAAATTTTTATAAAGTGTACAACACAAATTTATCTTTGTTCTGTAAAAGTTTCATCTTTTGAGCGTTCTCCAATCTCGCGTTATACCAAAATTTCTAGAATGACTAAATTCAGTCTTCTAGGGTTTTCGGGCATGCAACCCTAATTTTCATTAGCTTCCATTGTAGTTTCTAGGGTTTTTAGGCATGAAACCCTAATTTCCATTAGTTGCCATTATAGATGTATTTTGTCTGCACAATGAAACTTCTATGATTCAGAAATTGCTACCACTAACAGATGCGCCCTACTGAGGTAAGTTATCCTATCCCTCCTTGCTTGATGATACGTGGAGAGAACACCTTTAACTAGGAAGCCTACGGTTCCTGCAGCTGCACAGTGCCTTCTTTCAGAGAGGATCTGATACCATGTTATATTTTCTTAAGATATGATTAGATTATATAGGATCTTTATCTGAAAGAATAACAAGTACAACAAAATGAATAAAATGTAAAAGATGCACAAGACACAAATATTTTCATCGGGGAAACCATAAAGGAGAAAACCCCGCAAACTTCTTCATAATAGTAATATGATCAAAACCAGTAATAAGAAATATTCAGCAGTTATCTTTCTCTCCTCCTATGATTGTCTCTCTCTCTCAAACTCCTTAGAGAGAGTGTGAGGTGTGTATAAATGAGGGAGAGTGCCTCCCTATTTATACCCTTTCAAGTCACTGACCAAATATAAGAATTGAGCCTACATGTCATCTCACATGGGGCCCACTTCTCCTACAGAGACCACAATTACATATTACATGATGTTACACTGGGCACTGTTGCCCCGACTTACAACGAAGGTTGTACCTCAAGGTCTAGACACAATTTAGACATCCCGTAAAGGGGTAACACACATCCCCAATGGGGGTACAACAACATACAATAATATTATACATCAGAATATCTTTCGAAGTTACAAATACATCAAAATATCATAGAAGAGACCCATGATGACACATAGGAAGGAGCTTCACTTTGTCTCTAAGATGGAGGACGTTGGTGCTCTCCCACGAAGAAAGCACCAAAGAGGTATCTTATAAGTTTTTTAGCATATTCGTGAGGAGAAGACTAATGGATGAGCCCAAATGACCAAATTAATGAAGGAAACAAACTTGGTTATTTTTAGTTGTCATGATGCAAATTGCTTATACATTGAAAGAATTCGATAGAATGTCGGGAGGGTCAAACTAACTCAGAATAAGGAAAACGAGATATCAATGTGACTAGTGTGATGAGATAAGCATAATTACACTGATATTGCAACATGACAAAATACTGTTTAAAAAATGAAAAAATACAAACTTGACTTAACCATGCTAAGGTAAAGGGGAAAATGTAACTCGCAATCCTATCGAGAAGGCCAAACGAAGCTGAATTTTGTTAAAATATTAAGTACGGAAATGAAAAACAAAACCAAATAAACCTAATGATGATAACCACTGACATGATGAGCTCCTTAAATGATACACAAGGATATTGAAATGGGATATAGGAAATAGAAATAATGTGTTCATCTCAGTTGCTAAGTTTCGACACTTTGGAATCACATTAGGTTGAGAATCAAGTTGATTAAAATTTATAGGTTGGGAGTAGCCTTACGAGAATGATGACTAACTTATGCATTGATATGATATAGGTGATAGCCTCACTTGATTTGGTAATTCATGATTCTAACCCACCAATATGTATTTTATTAAAGATTGTATGGTGTTTATCTTCTTGCCTTAGAAAAGAGGATAGCAGAATAAATTTAAATCTCACCTTGATTTGCTTTGCGGTGCTAAAAATTTATCAGTTGTACCTATTTTTTTTGTCGTTACTGATGTGATATATATTGTAGTCAATTAGATATCTCATGTCCTTGTGGATGACTGGGAAGTGTCGAAAATATAAGACAATATTGGAAATTACTGAGAAATATTATTGCATGTATATTACAAATTACTTTTGAATTATCGAGAATGTGATGGAACCTTCTAGGATGAAACATAAAATCAATGATGGTAGCACATCTAGTGCTTATGAGAATGAACAACTGATGAAAATATAATAGAATGGAATGAAGACTTGAATGTGAAAACAAAGGAAACTAACATTGAATATACACTAAAAATTAACTTCGAGGCGCAGTTTCCTAAAGAGGAGGAATTTGTAATGCTCCATTTAGGGATATGAAAAGTAATTGAATGAAATCATTATGTATAAATAGAAATGGCGATTCGATACTAAGTTATAATGGCTAGTGTCTCGATGTAAACAAGCATTGCATGATTCATGTATGAGGATCTTTAAATATAAAAAATAGATATAGTCCCAATACTGCGACCTGGGAGGATGCATTGGAAATACATAGACAATATCCATATTTATTCTAGACCTTCGGGACGAAGTTTCTTGAAGTGGGGGTCACATGTAAGACCGTGTTTTTATCTTGACTTTTTAGATTATTATAAGTAATATTTTAGGTCATTCTATGATGAATGACTCAGCTACTTACTATTTGAAATCTAAAAATGTTTGCATGGACGTATTTTTTATGGCATCCGGTTTCAGATGATGCAGACATGTGAGAAGTAATGAATTATTTATGAGATATGACCTAATAAGGGTTATCTGACATATTGATGAGTAAATTATGATTATGAAAATGATGTCGACATTTGGTCAATTATGAATGCAATATATTATGATATTAATTGTAAATGAAATATCATGTGAAGTTTTCAGCAAGGATTAAAGTTGTATAATGTTTTTGAATGATTGTAAAAGTTTATGTAGCATGTACTCTGATGATCTGTCGAGTGTGACAGGAAAGGAAGGTACATGAACTACAAGAAAGAATCAATATGGAAATACTCTAGATGAGTCGACGACTATGGCAGGTGATATCAATCTTGTTTATAATATGATTGAATTGTGAAATTTTTGATGCACTGACATGCATGGACTCTAGATGAGTCGAGAAACCTCGACAATTGAGTTCAATTGATGTTTTTGTTATGGTTGAAATATTATTTATGAGACTTGATGCATGGGTTTTTATATGTGCAGGGTGATGGGATAGGATTTCCAATCGACCCACATTAAGTGACATGGCTGAAAAATTATACGTGAAAGTATAGTAAGTTGGACGTTGTGATGAAATTTGAATAGAGTGAGGAAAACTCCAGTTCATCAAATGTGTGTGTCGTGAGGGTAGGTCATAATTCGATCACTCACAAAGATTGTACTGATGAGGCACACAATAAGGATTCAACCTTATTCCACAGGAACCATCTGGCTCTTCACAAGGTATGCGAACTTAGGTAACAATTGCCCATTCGTTAGAACCAACTCCCTGCCTGTGGGAATTATCGAAAGGGAATGTTGGGAGCATAACACCTTGATAATTCTGGCTGCGACGAGAATGCAATAGTAATCAACACTGTATCTGAATTAAGGGAAATAATAAATTGATCATAAAGAACTTTAAGTAAATAAAAAAATAAATAAAATGATGAATTAAACTAAAAATGATAAATGATAAATTAATAAATAAACAAATATATAAATAAATAATGATTAATAAATAATAATAATAATAATAATAAATAAATAAACTAAAATAGAGTTAAATTATAAAATTAGTTAAAAGAGTAAATGAAGGAAGTATAACTAAAGTTAAATCTCAACTAATCGAGAAAGAATGAGAGAACCTATGAAAACTAAAAGTGGGTGGGTAAATAAAATAAGTAAATAAGCAAGTAAACTGAAGAGTTAACTAAAAGTGGTGGATGGGATGCATCGGAATTAACGAAAAGGTTAATAAAAGCTAAAGAAAAGGAAGAACGGGGGATGTTGGATCTTATTCTTCTTTGGTCCTGGCATAGTTTTGAGTCGAAACCAATTTGGTGGCTTTGAGGAGACTGTGGAAGAGTGTGGTTCAATACAACCTGAGTAGGGTTGGGAGCCTCCCAGCATTATCTTGGCATTGAATTTTTGTTTCTATCCATGTATTGTCAGCCCCGTTGAGCTCGAGGGTCTCGGGGGGAAGGAGAGTACCCGTTAGGGAATGGAATAGAGGAAATCAGTGGGTTCACTATGATTGCCAATCTGTCCAGAGCATGCAGTGAATATTTCTGGAGAAAACAAGTCTCAGAGCACTATAAAACCTTGGTGAGTTTATAGGAGCTCATAGTGAGGATTTTGGTAACAAAAACAACCTTCGGCGATACTAGAGATTCTCAACATATTAACAAGTTAGAATTATTGTAAATTTTGGGTGTTATCAAATTATGTTTACATTATTGCAAATTGTAAGGATGTCATGTTGATTTAATTTACTGAATGTTATTTAGATTATGCACATGGAAGAGTTTAAATTCTCTATTTACTTAAAAAAGAGAGAGAAAGAAATGGTGATCTTAACTTAGTTTTTTTCCTTTTCCCAGATCTAGATTTATTTATATGCATGCATATTAGTTGTTTTATTGGACCCAATGGATGATCTTTACAGAATAGATGACATTACTCGACAACCCCTTCCCTCAATCCAACAAACTCAATGGTATTTCACCAAGAGGAGATCTTACCCCCTGCACATGATATGATTGACCATGTTGACATCCTTTACATATCATCATTAGTCCTTTATACACCCCATGATCACCCATCATCATCATCATTAGAAGTTATTATAGGTGTATCACTAGTATATACTCCTGTTGTAGTAAAATCAATGGACTAATATTGCTTGAGCGATATCCCACACATAAAAGTGGTTAGACGCATAAAAACTCCTACCTTTGTTACTATTTCATTTGGATCCAATGCGCCAAATAAATTCCTTGATCACCTCTTCTATTTGATGAGGAGATCTTAGAAGCCATGAACACCCTTTAAGTACCTTGGAATGACATGCATCATTGGTATTCCTTCTTACCTTAGAATATGCTTAAAAATGCTTAGATGGATTAGTAATACATCGTTAGAACCAAAGATTTTATTCCTCATGACCATGTCGATTGGTTTAAAAATTCCTCTTTTTCCCTTGATGCTTTAGAAGAAGGAAACAAGGCTATTATTTCCCCCACTATCCATAAATAGATAATTGGTGTAACTTATTGCCTTTAAATAGTCAATAAATCACCTTAAAATAAAGTCAAATTCCTCATCATGAAGAAAAACCCATGAAAAGTGGTGATCTCCTAGAAGAACCTTAATGATATGTCATGGTGGTTCTCAGTTTCCTACCCTTAAAGAAGCTACCACAAACGAAATAAGGTTTTCATGGAGGCTAATCTTCTTAAAAGAGTTCCCCCACCCTATTGAGGTCACCATAAAGAATGGATTTGACCCTATTCCAAAGTCTTTTTTTTTCTTTTTCTTTTTCTCATGGCTCTTGTACAATACAAGTGGGCCAATTTCCTTAAGATGTTGGAGCCCTTTTATAGGATATTCAAAAAAAATTGAAGCTCCTCCACAACAAGTTCACCTCAGAAGAGAACATTCCTAGGCAACCATTACCACCTCTTTATAAAAAAACTAAGAGTAGTAAGGGGTTTCTTAAGCACCCACTCCCCATTGGTTAAATTCAATTTCCATTATGGTTGCATACTTCAGTTACAATCTAGAAAACATAAAATATCTTGTTTCAATATTTTATTTTGATAGGAAGTTTAACTATTTAAATAAAATTTCTTATTTAAATCTTATAGGTATATGAGAATCAAGTTTATTATAACATGGGAGAGTTGTTATAATCCCAATAAGACATATATAGGGTAAATGCATATGTGATATAGGTTGGCCTAATAAGGAGTCCACATGTGCAAAGAGAGAAAATAGGTAGATAAGAGAAAGAAAAATTTTAGGGTTGAAATTTAGCTCATGGGCTATTTTTCCAAAGAAAGATTTGCCAGTTTTCATTTTTTGAAGCTCTAGTTTGCCCAGTTTTGATGGGGTAAATGTTTTTCACTCTAAAAATTGTCAAATTATTAAATAAACTATATAAAATATTTAGAAATTGAAATATTTTTAGAAAAGTATCGCCAAATATTTTATAGTTGACATTTTAAGAATTGGTAAGATTCACCAATTTTATACACTTTTAAACAAGTATAGATCTTTAAAATTTTCCTTGTATAAGAAATCAATCTATTCATTATTGATGGGTGAATCCATGGAGATGCGACAGGTATTACCTTTTGGCCAAAAGGGACAATGGAAATTCGATATTTTACTCATTTATTAAATCAAATCCCTCATTTAGTTTGGAAAATAATATTTTTTTGTTAATTTTTGAAACTGACCATTGAATCTTTGAACCACATTTTGTACACATTTGTTTTACTTACATAAATTGAAAAAACAAAAATACCCTTTTTAAGAGGACGTGTTGATGTGGGATGTATATATTTTTTCAAATTTTTTGGTTGTTTACTCTCTATGCTGTTCATTTTTCTTTTAGCTCATTTCAAGTTGTGGACTTGTTTTGTAAGTGTAAGTTTTAAAACAAAATAAAAACATATCATATGAACTCAAAAGTACATCAATTATATGCTAGTGGATAGACGATTCATTGATGAATCCAACCACATCAATTCTTCCACCTATGGTGCAATTAATGTGAGGGTTTGTTACTTATAAAGAGACAAACAACATTAAATCCACATAAAAGGGGCTAGAAGATTGTTTTTAAAGCTCTTGATCGAGCTATTGGCTTGATTGAGGTCTTGAAAATCATTGATTGAGGGTTTAAGTAGTTTTTTAAATACCTCGATTGAGGGTTTACCCACAGTTAAGAAAATAGATCGATCAAGCTATTCGAGCTAATCATAATTTTTTCCATAAAAAAATAATTTGTTTTTTACGATTAAATCTTTTTATTTCATTTAGACATTAAATAATATATAATATATAATATTAAAAAACTACATAATATATAAAACCATATATTAACATAAAGATTACTAAAATCAAAGTTAAACAAAATGATCCAGGATAAGTTTGAAAGTAAATTGTATATCTTATAGCCAATATTCAAACTATTGCTAACATAAAAATTACTATTTAATCAAAGTTAAATAAAATTATTCATGATAAGTTTGAAAGTAAAGTGTGTATCATATTTGTTGTTAGTGATTTATGGCCCATAGTTTTGGAAACCCATCGTAAATTTTTCCATGGTATTTGATGTGATTAATTATATTTAAAGGATCAGAGAACACAATTGTAAAATACATTAAGAAGCCCTCTCTTTGGTTGTTAGTAATTAACTTAACCTATGCTTATTGTTAGTTATTTATGGCCCATGATTTTGGTAACCCATGGTAAATTTTCCCATGGTATTTGATGTCATGAAATATATTTATTATTGTGTTTCTATTCCCCCCACCTAATATAAAAACTATAGTTATTGCTAAAATAACTTATTTTACTATAATTTTTTTCATGTTCACAAAACCTGACCTATTAGCTCGACCGAGGTTTTAGTTAACCTTCCATTGAGCTCCAAAGCTCGATTGAATGTTATTTAAACCCTTTATTGAGTTATTGGATAAAGATCGATCTAAAGCTTATTTATGTCCTCAATTGAGCTTTTGAAAGCTCGATTGAGGGATTAAATAAACCTTGATTGAGCCAACGTTTCGGGCAATCTACACTCGTGTCTTTCCAAAAAGTGTTACCCATATTCATGGGAATACCCTAATATGGATATGTAAATTTTATATATGAATGCATTAGTGTACTTGGAGGGCCTTCTTATATTCTTTAAGGAATTATTATTTATGTTATGTACTAAATCCTCAAGATAACATACTTGTCTAGATTACACACCATGCATATCAAATGTAAATATGGAGCAAAACTCCAAAGTAGATAAGAGAGATGAGTTATACAATAACTCCTTAAAGAATATGAGAACCTACTCGAAATAACCCAATACATTATATATCTAATTCATCTGTTGCCCTCAATCATGATTGCATGTATTTTATATATAAATATTCCAACTCATTGCACATGTGACCCCTTTATTAGGACGACACTATTAAATATACATTTACATACATTTTGCCTCATATATTGCACCCTTAGGGTCATATTATAAAAAAAATACTCCCATATATGCCCTCCTTGCAGGTCACATCAGCCTAACTCATCTCTATTATGTTTTTTGGAGTTTTTCTCCACATTTACATCTCCTGTACAATGCGTGTACTTTAGTTCATTATTCTATTTTTGGATTTAGTACCTAAGAAGAGTGGTGCTTTATTTTTATTACAAAATCTCTTAAAGGATGTAAAAAATTGTGAAAGGGTTTATAATTTAGAATTTTTGATCTCTTGGCACTTGATTCATATAAGATTAAGATGATCAAGGATTGTTATTATTAAAGTATATTATTTTAAAAAGAAAATAGAATGAAAAATTAAATGTGACGTTAATGTAACACTCACACATTCACAATAATCTCCACTATATTGAGTTGTAAAATGCACTGCTTAATGCAATCATAAAAACAAATTGACCAAAAAGTTAAGACAGTGGTATGATAAAAAAATTTAAAATATTGAGACAACTTTCTTAAGAGGAAAGGTTAGAAAATTTGAATGAAGATGTAAGGATCTGGTAACAGACTAGCCATAGGATTTTTTGTTCCATGACTCAGTGGTTGACATGAGAGCTACCATGCAAACAACCTTGAATCAAACTTTAGTTAGTATAGAAATCTTGTCTATATGTGTGAGGGAAGTTGTTTGACATCCTAGAGTTTGTTTCACTTTTCCATCTAAGGGGATTTTTTTCAAAACATGTTTGATAGGCCAAATTAGATTAAGTGGATGCCAATATGACAGTTTATCCTTGATTAAAATGTAATTAAATTATCACTACATATTTATGACAC
Organism: Pseudotsuga menziesii; assembly: GCA_001517045.1. NCBI lineage: Eukaryota > Viridiplantae > Streptophyta > Pinopsida > Pinales > Pinaceae > Pseudotsuga > Pseudotsuga menziesii. The sequence goes on from LPNX010095544.1 coordinate 98,860, forward strand.
AATATTATGACATTTAGGGGTGTGTGCAATAAAATGAGGGACCTTTTAGATGCAATCCTACTTTTAGGAATCACGCTCAGGATACATAAAAATACAACGCACTCACGTTATGTAATACTGAGTTTGGTTAAGGTCGATCTTGGCATGTCATATGACACGTAGGTTAGGCTAAGCAAAACGTGCATGTGTTTTATAGTTACAAAAAACGCACACGTTATATAATTACAAAACACACATGCGTTATATAGTTGCAAGCTTTTTGGAGAAGCAAAACGCGCACGCGTTATGGAGAACCACAAAAAATGATTTTGGTGCATGTCTAGGGAAATGAATAAAAAAAATAGTTCACATCATCAAGACTTAGGACCCATAGTAATATTTTAGCATCATTAACAACAACATCTCAAACAACCATGCCTAACCTCCCAAGAGCATAACTTTTCTTTGTGTTGTGATATGGACAACATTAGGAGGCTTTAAGAGCTAAGTATGGGTCATAGTGCCTTGGCCATGCTTAGGGGAGGAGAATCAAGAATTATGCCCTAAAGGTAGTTTTTAAAGCTTGAGGTCCATGAACAAGGCATTGAACTTGCACATAGGACCTTTATATGTGATATTTTGCATCTAAGAGAGAATATGCAGTCCATTAGAATTCTCTTAGCACTAGGAACATATCTGTAGACATTGTTGAGGGAGGAAACCTAGTCCTTAGGCCCTAAAGGAACCCTATAGACATATAGGGCCAAGAACAACACCTCGAACAAACACACATGATCTCTTAAGGGTATCCTCAACCTTCAAGTTGGAATATGGCCATGATTCATATTTTTTTAGCATTAGATATGGAGGATAAGGTTTTAATCATGGTTGGTACATAAAGCTTTAATTTTAGGTTGTAAACCAGCTTTTAGGGCTCAAGATCCATGAACGGCAAGTGGTTATTGATGAAGTAAGCATCCTTCTATGGAATAGAAAATTAGAGGAATAAATAAAAGGTTGTATACACAATTTCATTTGTGGTATAAACATAAACTGCACCGAAGCCAATAGGGAATAAAAGTGAGATTTGAACATATTCATATTCAATCTTTACAAAGGGGAAGAACTTGAATTGTGAACACTATTTTTCTGGGGTAGAGACTTGCAAGAAATAACACATGCTAATCCTTTCTATGTCCATTTAATCTTGCAAGCAAATTGATAATTAGAGCGGTTGTGCCTCAAGTGTCAATCTAGTGGGAAAAGTTTCAATGACATCATCACCACCACCTCCTCCTTCACCTCGTCTAACTTTATAACTACCTCAGGTTAATATCACCTATAATGACATTTACAAAAAATAATAAACTATTAAAAATACGTTTTTGATATCAACATTGCCATCATTCACAATGGGTCATAAAAACTTTAAACCGTAAAAAATGGGCAAAATGCCTCATGGTGAGCATTTTACACGTCAAATTCCAACCCTAATGACTATAGTTGAAAGACATGGGTTTATTTCACAAGAGAGAAGTTTGAAAATTTCAACATATTTAAGAAGTTTAAAGCCATGCTTAAGAAATAAAGTGGCACATATATTCAGGTACTAAGATCATACAGAGGTGGAGATTTTAAATTAAATGTGTTTATTGAATTATGTAATTATCATGGAATCAAGAGACATAATACTACTAGATATACTCCATAACATAAGGAGTGGATAAAAGGAATAATAAAACCATTATGAATATGGTTTGAAGCATGCTCAAGGAGAAGCATCTATCAGATTATTATTGGGCAGAACAGTTGCTTGTTCCATGTATATCATGAACATAAGTCCAATAAAGAGTGTGTAGGACAAAGTTCCTGAAGAATCTTGGAGTTGTAGGATTTGTGGTGTTTTTCATATGAGAACGTTTGGGTGTGTGGCTTATGCCCACGTACCTAAATAAATAAGGTATAAGCTTGATGAAAAAAGTGAAAAGTGTATCCTGATTGGATACAATGACGAGTCATAGGCTCTGCAATTGATTCAGGTTTGTGTGAGAACAAAATGGAATATGCACATAGAACATAGCGCGTGCTCATGCACTCACACACACACACCCACCCACCCACCCACATATATATATTGCAAAGAGAACAATGACACAAAAAACTTAAACTCTATAACTTAATGAAATAGAACAGACTATAAAATGCAGAAAACAAAATAACTAGAATAGTGGTAGTTGATCTTTGAGAAGAGATGTGGAAGCCAAGAAGCTAAGTTATAATGAGGCCAAAATGGCCTTTTAACATAAAGCATCAATGAGAAAAACATAAACATAAAAACCATAACCCCAGAAGATGAAACACCAAAAGGTTTGTGGGACCTATTGTGGTTAGTTGATACATCAACTTCTTGGGGGGCATACCTTTTGAATTCAATATCCATTTGTGGCACTTGGTATCCCATTGGAAAGGTTTGATCAAGAAGTACAAATTCAAGATAGCCAAAAATACGCATTTGGCTATTTATTGGGCTTTGTCATGCCAAAAAAATGTTGTTCAGAGCCTCTAAATGACCCCGAAAGATCAAGACCCGAAAAGATGTAAAAAATGCCAAGATGGAAAATTTTATTTTGAGCCAGTGGACTAGTTGGGTGGCCATTGATGTCCATTTGGATCAACTATCCCATCACCAAGAAATGCAAAATCAATAGAGATATTGAATTTAATGAAGAGGAATCTTGGGATGGAAGTATTGATAAATATGTTGTAGGGGGGGTTACATTCAGTGAAGTGGATGATAAAGGAGTTGAGCACCAAGTTTAGGGTGGACAACAAAACCCACACTTGTTTACACTTACGAGTGAAAATGCGAAGTTGGGAAACACTTTGATGACAACGGAGTGAAAAAAAAGAGGGAAAGCGGATGAACACGTGAAAAAAAGTCAACCTCAAATTCTAGGCTAAGATTTTGTGAGAGTTCAAACTCTTGGTTGAGAGTTTAATAAAACTCTAGGCTGAGAGTTTGAACCAATCACCACGCTGTATTTTACAAAAAAATATCGGATAAGAGTTTTAAAACTCTCGGATGAGAGTTTGAACTAAACTCTCGGAAGAGAGTTTGGAGATATTTTTTCGGCCGAGAGTTCATGGTCAACAAAAACTACGAAAATATCTGGCATCTTTCGGGAACCTGCAACTTTAGCAAGCCCAAACCGCTGCAAATTTTAAATATTATTTGTTGGACTTGGTATAAATGGATTCATCTCTGAATCTAGTTTCCAATGATATAAAAATTGTTTCATTTCAATTTGAATTTCAATTTATTAATATTTTTTTCTAAACCTTTACCATTAAGAATTTTGTTACTCTGAAAATCACCCGAAATGAAAATTCAATATCATAACACAGACAACACCAAAAAATTTGAAATCTTCATAGAGATCATAATTTCCTTGTCCTCTTCAAAATGGTCTTTTTAGTTTTTCCAATAAGTGTCACACTAAAAAGAAAATTGAAGCTCACCAACACATGCCAATAATGCACCATTTTCTGAACTTATGTTGTTACGATAAATAATAAAAAATAGTTCTCAAGTCCGAAAAACCTCAAAATATAGTCCATGCACAAGTTCAATTTGTGTAGATTATGAGCATAACTTTTGTTTTCATAAAATGAATAACTATATCTAAGAAAAATGTGGTGCACATAGGTCACTCATTATTCATACTTCAAATTTTAAAGTATATGTTGTTGGTGGAAGTCAAATTTGGCCCACTATATGTCGATAATTAAAAAAAAAATATGACTACGTAGATAATTCAATTCTCTAAAACTTGTATGTTTACTTCAAGGTGAAATTCCTAAGGGAGATATTGTTTTTAAGGGGTTGAAGTTGAAAAACATAAAATTTTGCAGTTTGTTTTGTCAAAAAACAAGCAAAATTGTTTCCCAACTTCATGTTTTCATCCAACACCTTTAATCACCATAGATGACCTCTCAAGTTCATAGTTTTGATTTGAATGGGGCTATGGGAACCACTAGGGGTTTCTAAGTAATATGTATGTGTATTGGGACCTTAGACATAATAAGGGGAGGAAACCTATGCCTTAGCCCCTAGAATATGCTTCTAGGCATATAAATCCAAGAATGATGTGTTGAACAAACTCAATAGAGCCTTCCATGGTATCATTTACCTTGAAATGGGGATACTATTTCCATTATAACATTTTTATCATTAAGTAAGGATATTAGGACCCTTGATGTGGGTGGGGGGAAACATTTAGTACTTAGGTCTTAAAGGAAGTTGTTAACCATTTAGGGCCAAAATCGATGCCTCCAACCACCACACATGACATTGAAAGTGAATCCTTTGAATATTAATGGGGATATGCATGCCCTCATCATTTTTTGAGAACTAGTCATTCATATCAAGTCCATGGACATGGTCAGGGGAGGAAACTATGGACTTAGGCCCTAACTAAATCTTCTAGTCATCCATGGATAGGAAGGATTCCTTAAAAAATCAAACATGGCATCTCATAGGTATATTTGGACTATGAATATGGATGTTAGTGGAATTAGGTGGTTTTGAGCAGTGGGTATGGGACCTCCGAGACATGATTAAGGGAATATGCTCATGCCTTAGGCCACAATGGAATATTTGAGGCACCCATGTTAATGAAAAATTCTTTGAAGCACCACACATGACCTACTCAATGTATGCTTGTTCCCTAAGAAAATATGCACATGCCTTTAATAGGTTTTGAGCATTAGATATGGGTATTAAAGCCTCAACATGGTCAAGGGAGGAAATCCAAGACTCGAACCCTAAAGAAACTTTTTGGAATATATGGATTTGCATGTTCCTTACTATCCCTCTATGCCTTACTCACCGACCCTCCCTGCCTTTGTATTTCCATCTCTCTCTCTCTATGTGTGTGTGTGTGTATTCCCCCCCCTCTCTCTATCTCTATGTGTGTGTGTCCATCCCTCACTCCCCATCTCTTAGAACCTCTCTTAGAACCTCTCTTGACCTTCTTTATACCTCCCTCAATATCCCATCACTCTCTCTCTCTATTGTTCCCCCCTCACCCTCTCTCTTTGTTACTCACCCCTCCCCTTATCTCTCTCCCACACAATCTCTCTCTCTCTCTCTCTCTCTATATATATATATATATATATGTGCGTGTGTCCCTCCCCCCCTCTCTCTTGAAACATCCATCTCTCTCTATATCTCTCTTTGTTATCCCCCCTCTCTCATAACCTGTCTCCACCTTCTCGTCACCTCCCTCACTATCCATCTCTCCATGACTCTCTCTATCACTCACCCTCACCCCTCTCTCTCTATCGCTCACCCGTCTCCCTCTCTCTCCCACACAATCTGTGTGTGTGTGTGTGTGTGTCCCTCCCCCTTCTCTTTATCNGTGTCACTCCCTCACCCCCCCTCTCTCATAGCCTCTATCCACCTTTTATATTCCTCCCTCACTATCCCTCCCTCCATATCACTCTCTCTATCATTCACCCCTCCCCCCTCTCTTTTTGTTGCTCACCCCTCCCTCCTTCTCTCCCACACAATCTCTCTATGTGTGTGAGTCACTGCTCCTTCTCTTTCTATCTCTATGTATGTGTGTGTGTCCCTCCCTCACTTCCCATATCTCATAACCTCTTTCCACCTTCTCTATACCTCCCTCACTATCCTTCCCTCCATTAATTTCTCACCCCTCCCCCTCTTCCTCTATCGCTCACCCATCCCCCTCTCTCCCACATAATATCTGTGTGTGTGGCCCGCTCTCTCACAAACTCCCTCTGTCCCTCCCTCTCTCTCCACCTTCTATTTACCTCCCTCACTATTCCTCCCTCTATAAATATCTTCCTCCCTTCTCCCTTAATTACCATCCCTTAGTATCGTTATCCCTATACCCTATCCTCTCTTTGTCTCAATGTGTATCCCTCCCTCCCTATCTCTTTTCACCCTCCCTCTCCATGTTTCTCTCTCTCACAACTTCCCTCTCTCTCCATCGCTTAACCCTCCACCCTATGTCTTTGACACCATATATCTCTCTCTCTCTCTCTCTCTCTCTAGATCTCCTTATACACAGTTTGTCCCTATCCCCTTTATTTCCTTGTGTCTATCCCCCCCCCCTCTCACACTCTCACACACATACACTTTCTATCCCTCCCTCACCGTCTCTTTCCTTCACTCTATCTTCATCCCTCCATCATTCCCCCTCCTCCTTGTCTATATTATTCTCTCTCGTACTCTCTCTACATTATTATCTCTCTCTCTCTCTCTCTCTCTATCTATTATACTCTCTTCCTCTATGTTTTCAACTTATCCCTTCTCCTCAACCCCCTACCTCATTTTGACCCCTATTCTCTGTTTTATAGCATCTTGTTCCCCTCTTTTCAATTTCCTCCTCCTCCACCTCTCTCCTCCAACACACCATATTCCTCCTCTAATACTCCATATCCACCTTTCCATTCACCAATCCTATCTCTCCTCAAACCATCACCCACTTCCTCCCCTCTGCCTTATCCCCCTTCGTCACTCAAGTCTCATGTACTTCTTCTAACCCTATACGTATTCAACACCTCTTCTCCTCCTAATAGGGCTCTCAATCCCCACTCCCTTTCACTCTTGTAACCCATCATGTTCCTATTACATATCTTTCTCCACTTGAATTTAAAACATCCTCCTAGGACCTTGACCCTTCCCCACCCGCTCTCAACTATTAACCATACTCACTCAAACTTACAACATCCTCCTAGGCCCTTGACCCTTCTCCACCCCCTCTCAACTATTAACCATCCCTAATTGAACTTCCAAAATCCTCTTAGGCCCTTGACCCTTCCCCACCCCCTCTCAACTATTAACCATCCCCACCTGAAATTCCAACATCCTCCTAGGCCCTTTACCATTCCACACCCCCTCTCAACTATTAGCCATACATTTGATGCCTTGCATATAGTGCTATATTTTTTGCTTTGCGCACACACGATATAGAATTACATAATGTGCATGCGTTTTGTAGTTCTATAAGGATGGGAAATGTAATTTGAATTTAAACATGTCAATTCACTTGCTCACATGTCACCAGTAGTCCTATGTGTATGGTTTGGAGTTTGCTTCGGTAATACCAAACTTATGCTATGGTATATGAAAAACCATAGCTAATTGGACATTTCTTCTAGTTTATGAAGAAGTCGTTGTTTACACAATCATTACAGTATGCTACACACAATCATTTTTGATGAAATATTAAACATAAATAGTTTTTTTTTTTCCTGCAGATTCTAAATATGTAATTTTTATTAAAAAATATTATATTTTCCTTTTTTTTTCAATTTCTATTGTGACCTAACTCCTTAACTCAAAATGTTAGAATAATCAACCCATAGTATTTACCCACTTAGACATTATTTCATTTATTTTGTCTTATTTGCCTAGTCCATGAGTCCCACCATGTGCAA
>LPNX010095546.1:0-12542 GCA_001517045.1 Pseudotsuga menziesii
CAATGAGATCTCATCCACAAGTCAATAAAGTCGATTTGGGAATAAATCCTAAATTCTAGTTTTTTTGAAAGTGCAGAAGACAGACCGGGCATTGATGTGTTCCTTTCTTTGAAATCTTAAATACTCGTTTTATTGAAACTTGCACACAAAATCTTCTTCATCACATGATTACTACACCACCAAATAGAAAAAGTATGCATACCTTAACAATAGAACCTCAAACAGAGAGGATGGCACCACATGACCGTAGAATCGCAATCTCATACCCACAGACTAAAAGGAGCTGGGCAGCCATTCTCATATATAATAGAGGAATAAAGATTCTTTACTGAAAAAAAGTGAAGGCACTCTCGTACATAATGGACGAAAAGCTATTAATTAGTGAAAAAAATCAACAAACCAAATAATAGATCTGAAATCCAATTTCAATAATATGTGCACACGTCAGAAGCAAACCTAACCACACACAGGATGCCACCATATATCCAGACTTGCGCAGAAGAATCACAATCTCAGACTAAAAGGAGCTGCGCAGGAATTCTCATACATAATGGACGAATAAAGATTAGTTACTGAACAGAATCAACAAACAAAAAAATAGACCTGAAATTCAATATCAATAACAGGCTTTTTCAAGCAATATATCAATTCTAAAGTCTAGGCGTTTTCAAGCAATATAACAATCTGATTCATTGCATCTTCTCCAGTCTTGTTGACCTCAGTCTTTTTCAAGCAATATAGCAATTCTAAAGTCTAGGCGTTTTCAAGCAATATAACAATCCGATTCATTGCATCTTCTCCAGTCTTGTTGACCTTAGGCTAAGAATTAATGGTAGAATCCACCGTCTGATCTCTTAACTATCTTCTAAAGTTTCGCCTCCTCATACGATTTTAGAATTACTATTGATAACACAACCTATCTCGTCTAGTAGAACTATCAAGAACAGAATTGATATCGCTTATAGCTGATGCCGCAAAACCAATGAGATCTCATCCACATGTCAATACAGTCGATTTGGGAAGAAATCCTAAATCCTGGTTTTCTTGAAACTGCTCAAGACAGACCGCGCGCATTCTGTTCAATCTTCTTCATCACATGATTACTACACCACCAAATATAAAAAGTATGCAGACCTTAACAATAGAACCTCAAACAGAGAGGATAGCACCATATGACCGTAGAATCGCAATCTCATACCCATAGACTAAAAGGAGCTGGGCAGGCATTATCATACATAATGCACTAATAAAGATTCGTTACTGAAAAAAAGCTAAGGCGCTGTCGTACATAATGGACGAAAAGCTATTAATTAGTGAAAAAAATCAACAAAGCAAATAATAGATCTGAAATCCAATTTCAGTAATATGTGCACACCTGACAAGCAAACCTCACCACACACAGGATGCAACCATATATCCGGACTTGCGCAGCAGAATCACAATGTCAGACTAAAAGGAGCTGCGCAGGAATTCTCATACATAATGGACGAATAAAGATTAGTTACTTAACAAAATGAACAAACCAAAAAAATATATCTGAAATTCAATATCAGTAACAGGATTTTCAAGCAATATATCAATTCTAAAGTCTAGGCGTTTACAAGCAATATAACAATCTGATTCATTGCATCTTCTCCAGTCTTGTTGACCTCTAGTTGAGAATTGATGGCGGAATCCACAGTACGATCTCTTAACTATCTTTTAAAGTTTCGCCTCCTGATATGATTTTAGGACTACTATTGATAACAAAATCGATCTCGTCTAGTAGAGCTATCGATAACAGAACTGATATCGCTTAAGCTGATGCGGCAAAACCAATGAGATATCATCCACATGTCAATACAGTCGGTTTGGGAAGAAACCCTAACTTCTGGTTTTCTTGAAAGTGTTCAAGACAGACCGCGCATTCTGTTCCTTTCCTTGGAATCTTAATTTCTAGTTTTCTTGAAACTTGCACACGATAATCTTATTCATCACCGCCTCCTCTTCATCGCGGCCTTTTTCCTGCCCACAAGCCATCGAAATATTACGCAAGCCGGCGGAATCTTGCAGCACGATATCGTTCTCGTCCCGGGTTCAAATCCTCGAGAACCGTGGTTTGCATCACTGGACAAAATAGATGCAATAGCTCACAGCTAATATAAACGCGGTAGCTATCACAGCAAAGAGAGCTATCACCGGAGTACAGAAAGCCGGTTGGTTCTTATCGTTGATAATTGCGTAAATTTGAGGGCTTAGAAAAACACAACCATAGTGCAAACAAGCCGAAGTGCCTTGTCCCATTCAGAATCGAGAAGGAATAACGTCCGAGTGAAATACCTATTACCGATACGCATTAAGTACTACTGTCCGAACAAACCAAATAACATAACACGTGTTTCTCAGCAAAATAACAACATATATGAAATCCAAGAACAATAGCAACCGTTGAATTTCAAACTGCACGCTCACCGTCGGATCCCATTGCAGTAAAGAAAAGCATTTTTTTCGTTGATAACGGCTTTTTTCGGATAAAGAAGGCCGTTATCATGCAACCTCTACTCAGGATTTCAAATGCTCTTTTTTAATCTCCCGGTTTTACTATAATATTGTGACGTGGACAACTCTCTGTCAACATCTTTCCGAGGAGTAAGCTGACGGGTCATGGTGTAAACATCCCGGAAGGTTTTGATTCATGGCCTCCACGCCCGATTAGGGTGGATATTTAAAAGTTAAATTTAGCGTTCTTGTTAGGTTATCTCACCACGGTGGAAGCACTAGATATTGGTTCGGTTCAATGACTTAACGTATTGAAATAACTGAGGCCGTGCCATTATTTTTATTTTTTTAATGATATTGTATGTTAGTTCACTCACTCGCACACACTAAGTTTAACTTTAGTTAAGTAATACAGGTTAGTTGATTAAGAATAAATATTGAGAAGATGTTTTTATTGTTAATAATTTTTTTATTTTATATTTTATTTTTAATAATTATAATATTTAATTTGCTATGTTTAAAGTATTTATATGAATTTAGAAATATAAATTATTTAATTTAATTTAGAAATGTAAAATATTATAAATATAATTATATTATTTGAATTAAAAAAAATAAAATATTATAAATATAAATAAATATATTTAGTTATGATGGAGGGAAATCCATTAAATCAAATCTTCAAGTAAAGGGTTTGTATGACTTTATGGATGTATTTCACTAGTAATTATGATTATTGAAAAATTAAATTTTTAATAAAATGTTATTTACAAATAATTTGATTAGTTAAATGTATTTGTTATAATTATTACAATTTTGAATTTTTAATATAGTTTTAAATAAGTATAATTTGTTATTCCGAGGAAAAAGTATAATTTGTTATATATTTAAGTTTGATTTTTTGTTTCATTATTTTATGTAATGGTTAGATTTTATTTTATTTTCTTGAAACTTTGTTATAATTTTTTCTTTCATTCTATGTGGTGAGGTAAATTTTTTTTAATTGGTAAATTTTCTTTAATTTTAATGTTTTCAAGATTTTTAAATATTTAACTTTAAATTTAATAAAAATGTGTTTAATTTTTTTTAAATAGATTTTTGAGAATTTTATTTATACTTTTGAGTGTTTATATTTTATAGTTTGGGATGAATAAAAAAAGAGCATCTTCCTAAATTGATGAGATAAATGTTCTATATGTGTGTGTGAGAAAGAATGAGATTACATATATGGAATTAAGGTGGAATGATTTTCTCTCGATAAAGTATTTTTTATTTTATTTTGGATGCTCACTTAAAGCTATTTCTAAATGTCTAAGAGTTGGTTAATTGTTTAATACCATAGCTATTTAGTAGGACTTGAAGTCTTTTCCTTGGTACCTATTAATTTATGTAGTTAGATTTTCTCTAAGATGATGATGCCAACTAAGGTCAAAGTTTTGACACTCTATAAATAAGGCTTTAAACTATGACTCTAATATTATAAAGATTTTGTTCCTTTAGATAATATTTAGAAAATACTTGTTATGATAAAGAAATATTATTTGATAATAAAAATAATTAATTTGATGATAAAATGCTCTATACTTACTATAAGGAGGTCATTAATCATAATTTGGGAGATCTTAAGTATCTCTTGATAGTAGGGGAGAAAACTAATATAGCCAAGATTAGAACGAACTCTCATGAACTCCATAATGAAAAACGGTGTTGGTCTATTCCTAAAAATCCATGGGTGAAAAGAATTTTCCATCTAAGTGAATCTATGAGCATTGAGGATGAAAAACACTTTCTCTTTACACTCACATTAGAATTAAATTTCATATTATTTGCTACAATACAAACCTTTATAACCTCCTAACTTGCCAAAACTATAGTGAGCTTGGAAAGCATACGGACAAGATTTTAAAGTAAACCAAGTATTATCCTTCTTAAGGTTAGATAGACCAAATTTGGTCTCATTGGATGTTAATCATCATCATCATCATCATCACTAATTTGTATTCTTGTTTTTAGTAGTAAAATCCCCACATATAAGGGATTTATACACCAATTTAGTGATATTCAATTTTTTATAATGAAATAAAATTAGAAAAAAATATTATTAAAAGTTGCATAAATTCATATTAAAGAAAATATCAAAACCAAAAGAAACATTATATTGGGTTCATATTTGGGGTTGAGGGATTTAATTTATGGGTTTAAAAATATGTAATATTTAGGGGGTTTTATTATAAGAAGGGAGGGAGAAGCAGCGCTAGTGGGGGAGCATTGGGGTTTGGTTGTCGAGACTACCCACAAACTACATAGACTACCTTGGTCGAGACTACCCACAGACTACCTCGTTCACTCGAAAGGTCCATGGATTGGATGAATGGATAGATGAGGCCTTAACTGATTACAACCTCAATAGATTGGAACCTAAATGGTGATATTAAGGTACTGGGAGAAGCAGCGGGAGTGGGGTGTTGAGAAGCAGAGAAGCAGTGTGAGTGGGGTGTGGGGAAGCGATGTGAGGGAGGTGTGGATAAGGCTCCCACTCCTATATTTGATATGGGTGTTGGTTATTTGATGGGATAAAATTAAACCAATTATTACTTCGTCTCTACCGTTGGTAGTTACGGGTATTCAAGTGGGTGATACCTTTACCTTTGCCACTCATGCTGGTGCTTGGGCAATGGGACCTAATTTACCAAGTTAAAGGCCAAGTTCATTTGTTAGAATATAGTGGGAGAAGCAGCGCGAGTGGGGTGTGGAGAAACAGAGAATCAGCAGGATCGAGGTGTGGAGATGTAGCGCAAGCGGGAGAGCATTGGGTTCTGGCTGCCAATACATGAGAGAAAGCCCCACCTGGTCCTGTCAGTCGAGACTACCTCATTCATTGGAAAGGTCTAGAGACTAGATGAATACATAGATGAGGCCTTGGATTATTACAAGCTCAATAGATTGAAACCTAGCTGGTGATATTGAGGAGACATTTTTAGTAGCATTAGCTGGATTGATGGTGGGAAGCACCAAAGCCAACAGTTTGCCATGTGCCTGTAGATTAAGTACTACACTTTGCATGAGCAGTTCCAGGTCTAGCAACTTGTTCCATCCATATGAAAGATTTCATGCCCAATGTTATAATTCCAGTGAGAACCATTCTTTGAGTAATGATGTTCTTTGTGTGTGGGTATGTCTCTACACTATAGAAGTTGGATGCTGTAAGTGGGTATGTCTCTATATATATGACTCTATACTATGTGAATTTGTTTGTTGTATATGGGTATATCTTTGTGTCTTTGTGCTTTATGTGGTCCTGTGGGTATCTCTATTTACTTTGGGTATCTCTATTGGAAGAGCAGTAGAAGTTGGATGAGTAGCCCCTCCTCATTGACTCGCCACATGGAGTATGCCCTTGCTCATTTAAGGATATCAAACAAGTAATGTGAAATCGATTCTTGCAAACTCTAGTTTCCAAATTCAAGGTAGGCATCTTTCTAATTTCTTCTAGAAATTCTGGTGCCCTCTCTTTTTTGTAAATCATTGTTTTCTCACATCCCCTCTTATGCTCATCTTTATGTGATTTTTTATCTACAACCCATTTGTAAAAACTTAAGGTTATGAATGGGCGTGATTTATTTGGGGTTCTCATATTTATGTGATAAGTGGCTTACTGTGAGGGTTTTGTAGAAGCCAATTGTCATTGGACTAGGAATGAGATGTGTTGTTGAATCAGCAAGATGCAACAAAGACCTTGGTACACTTCCTTCTAATTGAATCATTCCAATGTCCTTGTCAAGCAATGTAGCAAATACCTTCATCATACATACATGAAAAGGCCCTTTAATAGGGAAATATAGAGGAAATGTGATTAGGGAATCCTTGGTGAATTCTTCCCTAAGTCAGAAGAAAAATGAGAAGATTTTCCATTAACAAAGATGGCTATATTTGTAGTGTGTAGTACACTTGACAACCATAGGATAATGAGATAGTGGGTTATTCTTGTTATAGGTTTACACATACAATGGTATATTACAAATTTACATGTGATATACATCTTGTGCATATGCATCTTTTCATCTTTGTACAAAAGATCAAATCGTAAAATAACGTTGGGCATAAGTAGTACATAGTAACACAAAAAGGCCTATGAAGTTGTTTCTTTCACTTGTGTCAGCAATCTATGAAAGTGGCATGGGTTTGTGTCAACCAGCTTGCTAGGTGGATCTAATCACCTTATGGCCCTCTACATGATCTCATAAAGGTAACACATTGTTGGCTTCTAACCATCAACAATTTGTAGGAATTTTAGCAGTGATTAACAAATGTAATCTCTTGCTCAACATCACTCCAAAAACCCTCATTATTGCTTGCTAGTTGGCTCTAATCACCTTATGGCCCTCTACATGATCTCATAAAGGTAACCCATTGTTGGATTCTAACCATCAATATTTTGTAGGAATTTTAGAAGTGATTAAGAAATGTAATCTTTTCCTCAACATCACTTCAAAAACCTTCATTATAGGCAAGATTGGCAACTTCAATTCCTTTCGTACTAGTACAAAATGAGGAATTAGCTACTAGGTGACTAAAAATTCTAGTCACCACAGGTTTTCCAAGTGATTTACTACTACATATGAGCAATTTTGATTGACCCAACTATAAACGACTAATTTAGTCACAAGTTAACAAATATGACTAGATAATAAGTGACAGAGTTAAAAATGACTAAAATAAATGACTAATTTAGTCACGACATAAAAAATGACTAGCTAGAAGAATATGAATTAGTCATTTATGTTAGTCATTTTTAATTATGTCATGGAAAATTGCAAATTTGGCAATGAAGTGTAATTTTTGTAAGTTGTCTACCTTCTATTAGTAATATTAGTGCCATGCACCTCGATCTTCAGAGATCCAACAAAGCAATTGCATGAACTTTTAGCCTTATGGGGGCTTTTATGGTTCGCAAAAAAGAAAATATTCTCTAGCTTTCTATTTTTGGCTAATCAAAGGTCATGATAATTGATTGGGCCAGAGGTATCACCAAGTTATAGTCACTGAGTTATATATGATTGTTGGTTGAAAAGGATTGGGCTCCTAAAGAATGGTTTTCTTTCTTTATCCTTCAGGCACCTATACAAGGAGTTCAATTCTGACGCGGAAAACCTATCAAATCTTGTGATAGGAGACTGCCCTAGTATTATTCACTAATTATGTAATTAGTACTCAAACAGATTCATGATTACTAAAGGTCGCTTTATCTGCTTCTAGTTTCTCCATTCTGGTTTTTCCTTGGACTGTTTTAGGTTGTATCTGCATGACAACTCTCTGGAGCCCTGCTATTTTTTGTCTCACAGTTATTTTGTCTTTTCCACATTTTTGCTTTCTACAGGTTGATGGGTAGAATCCCTCTCGTTTATTTTTGGATATTGTAATGTTTTTCCCGGGGCTTCAATATTGTCTTATATCCTACTTTGAAGGGGATTTTACATGAACAACTATGATGTAATTTTGATTCTTATGAATAACAAATTATATATTTTTTTACAATGAAAAAAAACCATTAATATAGAAAGAATCCACCATGTTTCTTTCTATATTTAGAAAAAACAATTTAAAAAGCTATATTTTAACAAAATATATAATCTAAATTTCAATAAATTATAACAAAATATATAATTTATATTTCAATAAATAGAGATTCCATAATTTTTTCATTTACACCTTGGAAAAAACACAATTTAAAACAACCTATTTTGACAAATATATAATAAATATTTTTATGTATAAATTCGTTTCCATTTTTCTTGTTTAACCCGTGCTTTAGGTTGTTTCCTTTTTAAACTTCAGATTGAATTGCTTTATGTTGTTTCCTTTTAAAACTTTTGTACACTTTGGATTGAATAGGGAATGGAGAGAACCAACAATGGTAGGCGGGCAATCATAATCACAATCTTTTCATTTCAGCATTTATGGCATTTCTGCTTCTGCAATTTCCTCTCCTCTTTCCATGGCCATGGAATTTCCGCTTGTTGGTCTGTCTTCTTGTTTCATGCTTTCAAGATGGACTGTATCTTCTCGTTTGGTGTGTTGTGTCTTTCTTGAATCTGGATGTCAGTGTTTGAGTCTTGAGAGTAGGCATCTCTGCCTGCATCTATTTGTGATAGAGAACGGTGGTCGCCTTGAGGGAAAATGGATTAGGGGGTTGGATATGATTCCTTCTATGATATTTATTTATGGTCGTACGTTCATTTTCTCCCCATTTGTCCTTTTTTTCATTTTTGATGCTATGTCTCGAGGGAACAAGGAAAATGAACAAGCATTGTATGTAGAGACCCTTAGTATTATTAATTTCTTTTGCACACTTTGGGATTAATTTTGTATTATTATGTGATGTACTTATTATGCTTTACGTTTAATGGAAGTGTGACCCAATTGTTTAGTAGAAAATATATGTCAAACATTTTACGTTTAATGGAAGTGTGACCCAATTTTTGTTGAACTAGTGGAGTTATTTTATAATATTTTATAATATATTTAAAAATAGTATTTTAATTTTATTTTTTTAAATATATATAGCCATATATATATATATCTATATCTCTCTCTCTCTCTCTCTCTCTCTCTCTCTCTCTCTCTCTCTCTATATATATATATATATATATAAAGTATTCTATAAAATTTTATTAAATATAAAAAATATTTTTTTAGTATAAATTGTTGGCACATCAAGTCTCACTAAAGGTACTTTAAGTTATCAAAATATTAATAACATAAAAATCTTGGTTAAATTTTTTCTAAGTTTTTTTAACATAAAAATAATTTGTTACAATAAACAAAGTAATTTATTAAGATCCCATAAATTAAAGCTGATCCCCCTCTCTCTATCTCTATAAAATAAATAAAATAATTTACAAATTCTTTTATATTTATACATTCCAACTAAAGAAAAATTTAAACCAATATATATTTTGCTTTCCAACCCCCCCCCAAAAAAATGAAATTATGGATAAACCTCAAATAAAACTTAAGCCTAAAACATCTATGTCTAATAACACACTCTTGCAAAAAGCACTACGACTTTATATTTTGATCAAAAATTTGTGCAAAACTAAAACATCTATGTCTAATAGTACACTCTTGCAAAAAACACTAGACTTTATATTTCGATCAAAAATTTGTGCTAAACAAAGTAACATAGCATTATCATATATGATCAACTTTAACAATCGTAATTTCAAAAACTAAAGATTATTTTCCTCAACAAATATGTTGGAAATCGAACCTTTTTGTAAGATTCCTTTTGCATTGCTTCAAGCTTCATAAAGCATTCATTATTTGATAAGTAAATCCTCTTTCAAGATATCCTTTGCTTATCCTTTAATTCTCCAAAATCATGATGGATGGAGACATTACATAAATTGTTCCTAGTTTTTTTTTTCACTACCTTACTTCACTCCATCCACAATAAGAGTTAACCATAAGTTTTCTAGCTTATTTTTCTTCTTTGGTCAATTAATAATTACCTTGCATTTCTCTTTAAGTAATTTTGACTTAAAAAGTTTTAATATGTTATCATTCTATTTTAAATATTTAAAGTAAATAAAATTATTTTCTTCTATAAAAAGGCATATTTAAAGTAAAGAAAACCACTACTCCTCTAAAAACAAAATTGTTGCAGTGGATATAACTATATAACAAGATGTTGACTTGGGGTATATTCAAGAAGATATCTTGGCATGGAGCACATTTAGGATGTTTATGTAAATTATTAGAGACATATCTTTGAAAATTTAATTTTTTTTTGTTGACTAGTCAATTTTTCTTTATAAAACCAAATACCTTCAAAAATAAAAAATAAAAATAATCAAAAGTTAAACCAACATAACCTATATTTAAACCTTACCACGTTATAATTCCATAGTTCAAACGATGGCATTTTTTTATGTTATATGATTATAACACATAAAGTTTGACATTACCGCTTGCATACAATCTTTTCGTGGCATGACCTTGGATAAAGATATGGTTAAGATTTATGATGTGGCATATAATAATATAACAATCCACATTATATTGGTATGGTTTTAATGGATATGTTTAACATTACCGCTTGCATACAATCTCAGCTTCGTGGCATGACCTTGGATAAAGATATCGTTAATATTTATGATGTGGCATATAATAATATATTAACAATCCACATTATATTGGTATGGTTTTAATGGATATAAACATATGCCTTTGTGATATGTTTTAAACATTGGCACTTATGGTTTATGCTCCACATTATACCATATTATACCATATGGTTTAAATATAGTGTTATAACATATGATTTACATGGAGTCATGGTGACATTGGGTTTGGTTACTAGGCTTAATCCAAAAGCAAACAAAATAAACAAGTATTAGGTACGATTTTTCTTGGACATGGATTGCATCCACACCTGCTGCTGCGAGTAGCGTCTCCCGTCAATGATAAGCTTTGTGAGTACAATATCTAATTGCACCTATATGCCTTGCCTTTGAACATCTATGTTTTATTGCTTTAGACACCATCTGGCTATGGATATGTTGCACCTACGTATTGGAAAGAAGGATACGATATGATGTACCCATTCCTAAATTATATAGAAAAGGGAGGGGTTCTTTTCCTACATGACCAACTGGAATCCACACCACTACGTATGGCACATGATCCCCTAGTAAATAGCTATAGAGCACCTAACACTTCCGTAGACTAGAAAGATATACCTGAGATAATGGTGGATGCCCTATTGTAGACCGAGGGTTTTTATCCAATGAAGTGAAGCTTCATTTAGTTTTTGGTTTATTGAGGGAAATGACATCAATGCAGACAAGCGGAGCTGATCCTGAGAATGGAACAGAGAATTTACAAAGCAGGCAAGAATAGGTTGAGGCTGGGGTCGTGGTCACCGAAAATGAAACCCTTGCCCCATTATATGAATCACAACCCTACCCTACTGTGTTGAATACTTAGGCTAAGAGGACTAGATTTACAAGTAATTTGTCTGAATCTAAGAAGATACTTGAAGACACATCTAAGAAGAGTAAATGGAGTTGAAATTCAGGCAATTCTAAACATGGTGATGAGATTGGTGTCGGTGGACAGAAATTGAAATTGTCAAATATTGGTATTGAGCTTCACGTTGGGTCTCCATTGCCTTTAGAATGGCATCAATGTTTAGACCTTCAGGTTTGTTCTGTGTTTTTCTTGATTATCTATTGTGTTTTTTTTCTTTGTTGTGGATGTGGTGGAGATGAAATGGCTAGATCATAATTCCCTTATAGTAACAAAGGATTGCTACACTTGCAAATGCACTATAATAGGCCTTAAGGATCAAATCTATTATTGGATATCCTATGATTTTCGCAAGTTGCAGCCCCGAAAATAGGTTAGACCTGCCCAAGTTCATAATAATATTGATATGTTTACAGATAAAATTCAGGAACTAGCAATTCCAAGGGTTGGTAGACCAAAAATGTTATGTACAGGATTTCAGACTGAAGGTTATAATATCTAAGAATTTCCTCACTTCAAGGTTCAAGGGAGGGACATGGACTCTTTACTTTCCCTACGGGACCCCTTCCAAAAACACTTACGAGAGGAGTTGTGCAAGTCTTTACCTGCTGTTGCACCTCTTTTTTTGTAGTAAAGTATAATGCTTTGCCAAATACTAAAATTGCGTAATCTGCTTAATATTGTTATATTTGTAAGATTCATGAGCAGCCCCCGGGAATTGTAAGACTCATTGATTAACTTTGGGGATTACAACAATCTCATATGGAAATAAGCCTTCCATTACTCAAAGAATCCAACCTTTTAACAAACTAATTCAGAATATATACAAAAGGAGAAGGAAACTAAATATAGAATTAGAAAGTTAATTCCTAAATTTATGCTAACAATCTGACAGCTTCACAAGATATCCTAAATGAATTCAACCGCATTCCATCCTATTTCTAACTTAACTCTTCCATTGACAGCAAAGCTAACTCGATTCTTTCCAGAACTAGTTCACTAAATTGATTACCACTAACCTAAACATATGGAGA
>LPNX010095548.1:6713-42619 GCA_001517045.1 Pseudotsuga menziesii
AGTCTATCAAAATTGCTCATATTTAGTAGTAAATCACTTGGAAAACCTGTGGTGACTAGAATTTTTAGTCACCTAGTAGCTAATTGCTCATATTTATTCTTCATTTGTTGTTTGTGTTTTGCTGCCTGAAACCTTCTCCCCAACGTCTGTGTAGTTTGGTGAATCTTCAGTTTCCTTCTCGGCTCTTTGTAGCTTGCTATTGTGTGAGATTTTTATGAGTTAAAAGGTTCTCCACTGTGTCATTTGTAGGTGACAGTGCTTGCGAAACTACTCACCTTACTCCTCGTGACAGGTAAAGATTACTTACACCATTCTTTTATACTCAACAAGTTTTCAATAAGGGAAAATATCTTAAGCTTTTTACACGTAATAAGGTTGTTGACAAGGGTTTACACTTTACTACAGGTGTTCGTGGAAGTGTAGCTCGTACAGGGATAAAAGACTACCCTTGCGCCAGTCGTGGCTCGTGGCTCCATTTTGGGTAAGCCCCATGGTTTAAAGGATGGGTTCTCACCTTAGATGTAGTTGGGGTGGTCATTGGACTCACCCAGGGGTTGAATACCCTTTCTCGTTTTGCCACGAGTTATATTGTGTTGTTTTTAAGCTGTTTATAGGTTATTATAATCATGCTTTTAAAATCAAACCCTTAATAGGGTGGATGCACTTTGTGAGTGTAGTATTCTTGGTTGAATCTTAGCTTCTCTGTCAGTTTTGGATGTGTACTTGCGAAGATGGCTTCGCTGCAACTTGTTTTTGATAGTTGGCCGCTAAGCTGTACTCTGTAAAGAATTAGGGTTATACCCTTTTTGAAGTTAATGAAGTTAATTTCTTTGTTTAAGTATTTATCAGGTTTTTATATGTTTAATTTTGAAAGTTGTACTCACAACCGTGATGAAAATCTTGAGTATTTGAAGAAATGCTGGTTTAGGGTTTAACTTGTAAAACCCTTGTTTGGTTTGTTTTACTCTTAAATTGATAATTATATTGTTTTCTCTATTTTAGTTTATATGTCCTTAAGGACTGAGAATGGATTATTTTAATTATCTATGATGATTACACAGTTTACAAGTAAAATGATTATTATGTCGGTAATGGCAATGTCTTTAGTTTTAAGGGTTTAAATCCCAATAATTAGATGCATACTGTTTTAATAGACTCTGTTTGTTTTATAAAAGCCATTGCATCTGTTAGATAATAATTTGGAAAGATATTAACCTAAGTATGACCTAGGTTACTATAATACTTAGATTTATTTATAATTTATATTTCAATATTTATCATTTATGCTCAATTCATGAGCTAGGGTTTTACTTCCTTTTATTTTTATGTCCCCGATAAGGCGATATATATGAATCGGTCAGGCCGATTATTTCGGCTAATTTGTAGCAACTTCAATAAAAACATATAATTTTTGCTATAGTTGTATCAATTTTTTTTTTGGAATTATTTAAATCTTGATTTATCTTACTTCTTATTGGTTTATATAGGTGACGTAGGCCTCGGACTTTGTGCCCCAAGACCCGGTGGCGAGCTTGCGTAAGCAACTTCTTGGCAAAAAAGTTATGAAGCTAGTTTCTCTAGAGTTTCTTGGTAGCAAGGTAATAATGGCATATTAATTTGTTACCAGTGCATTACATAAATGAATTGTTATACAGATGAGGCTTATATTTAAAATAATATAATGCCCCTTGGTTCTGACATGCATTACCTCAATTGGCAGTGATGGGCCTCCCAAGGCTGCTCATAGGATGTGATATTTTCTAAGAAATCCGCCTTCTGCTGCTTAGGGTTTCTGCACACATATTGTTCCATGGCTCAAGGCAGGGGAGATTTAATGCATCCACAGTTGAACTGACCTTCACTGTCATGTGTTTTTATTATGTCACCGCAGGTGATATATATGAATCTATTGATCCTATTAATTTATCTATATCGTGTTGAATTTTATGAAAATCTAATGTTAAACCATAATCCAAGTAAAAATAAAATAAATTGTTTCTTAAATTATTGATTTATTCTACATTTGGTTGGGCAAAAAATGAAGGACGTCTGTCTTGGGAAATGTTTTGGGGCATAGACGGCTCGGTGATGTAAGCTAAATTTAATGGCTGTTGAATGGTATTGAATGTCTGTATAGGAAATTTCAAGTATATGCTTGAACCTAATGCATTATCAAGCAACGTCCTCTATTGACAATCAATGCTGAAACATGCAGCATTCCACTTGGCTTGTTCCTCGATCAAGAAGCAGTCTAGGTGCATGTGGTTGACAAGGATTTGCATGTCCTCCAGTTGTAGTATCAACGATCGACCAGGGATTTGCATGTCCTCCAGCTGTAGTATCAACAACCGTTCAGAGACATGCCTAGTTGTATCTTGCAATTTTCATGGCAATTTTGTTTTGTCAATTTCAGTTGGGCAGGGAAGGCCCTCTTTGCCATGCATCATTTCTTTTGTGAATCCCAATAGTTTTATTTGTTTCAGATCATGTTTTTTCGCCTGTTTCATGGTTTGTTTCTCTAGGGCATTTGGGTTTTGCATTTTGAATATACCTAGAGTCTCACATCTTCAAGCAAATCTGTGAAGGACATATGTTTTTCTTTATTTTGTAATCTGTGAACAGGTTCATCTTACTCTTCTTCCCCATCTAATTCAATGTTCATGTTTCCATATTCATCCATCATGCATGGTAAAGAACCTCTTTATCCGTACAGGCCCGATGGCAACAAACATCAATTAATGGCTTAGATTAATACAAAGCACTTGACAAAACAATAAGTTTTGGCCCTCTTCTATTGTCACCCCACATAAGCTGTGGTGTATTCCACTTCACTATTTTTCAACATCTCCAGATTTGCTGCCTATTGTTTTATTAGGTTAGGAGGAACCAACAGTGGTGTGGGATCGTTGGAACTTCTGGATGGGGAATCCAACCTAACCCGAGTTAGAGGAAGGATGGGAAATGCAGTAATAAAAGGTGGCCTGCTCACTAGTCCAATAGATGGATTGTAGATTGATGCAATTGATGAAGGAGCATACATCAAATGAATTGATTTATTCCTTTCAAATAAATGGTAATCTGCCCATCTGGGTAAATTACTTAAACTACTGACTCGACATTCCAGATGTATGTTACTTATTTTTTCCTTTTATACTAAAAAATAATATAGTTCTAAATTGGGGAACAGTTCTATCATTCACACAGGTCAGGTAATGCCTCATTCATGTTGGTCAGTCAAGAGTTAAGTGGCAGTCCTGTGAAGGGTTCAATATGGTGGTTGCCACTGCAACAATGTTAATGTTCTCTTCAAGTTGTTAGTGCAATACACAGAACAAGATCTCGTCTTCTGCTTCATCGGGGAATCCCACAATGCCAGTGAGCGCTCCTGAGCGTGTTGATGTAAAACCAAAACCCATTGCATACAAAGGACTCCAAGTCAATGGGAATTCTCAAAAAACATCTTGGAAGAATCAAAACTTATCCAAATGGGTAACAAAGCTCATGCCCTCCACGATCCAACACATAGGGAAATGGGTGAATGCCAAGTTTCTCCAGCAAAGTTTCCTTCTCAGAAGAACCAACATTCTCTCCCTTCTTAATAAGCTCCACATGTGTTATGATTTCAACAATACCACTGTTAATCATTAATATTTGTGGCAAACATAACCACGGATAAGGGAGACTAATAGTGGTGCAGAATGTTTATGTAAAGTGATCAATTGCTATATCTATGTTGAGGTAGAGAAATTGTCGATGGAGTGCAGAATGTTTATGTAAACTGATCAGTTGCTATATCTATGTTGAGATAGGGAAATTTTCGATGGAGGACAGATATTTGAAGGAAAATCTTCCCACCTTCATCACCAGATAGAATAAGCACATTACTGAACCTTTTTCTGGTGGTCTGGTGGCCATAACTCTCTACCACGCCGAATCAAGAGCTTCCTCCATCCAATGGCACCAAGGTGAATGGAACAGTAGTGGATAGCATGAAGCATAATGTTGGCATTAAGGAAGCAACTGAGGAAAAAAGAACTGCAAAGAGAAGGATTAATCAAATCCCAGATTGGAGTATGGCAGCCGAGAAGTAGTGGACCAATCTTGATTGGAAGCCAAGGAAAATAGACATGTTTGGTGATGTTTTCAGGTTGGGCAGATTCATGGAAGATAATATGATTTTCAGGAAAAAATTTGCTATAAAATCTTATGAGATTGGTGAAGAAAAAATGGCTTCTATTGAAACCTTGTTGAACCATATTCAGGTACATGGGGGCTTTGTCATCAATGGCATATGCAGTTTTTCCCAAGGATCTTATATTATATGAGATTGAAGATTTTTTTAAAATGCTAGAGATAATATGAGAAGGGTTGAAAAATTGAGTTGACATTTCCATCTGCCCACCTTGAATCGAATCCTGGCGTACAATCTGAAAACCATATTGATCTTACCAGAGGAACGCTCCAGCTTGAGATCAGTGGAAATATCTGGTTGGAGAGAATTCGAGTATCCACTGAGAGGAGTGTGCAGGAAGGTGGTGTTATTATGGCCCTAAAAGAATGGCGAAATTGAATCCCATGCGATCTCTTGACCATCATACAAAAGAAATGCATCGATTTGGTCATGGTAAATGACCACTTTCTTGTTCGGATTCCTCGTTGTAATGTTTAAGAGAACCTTGGAATTAACAAACCCATCATGAATGATTTTGAATTGAGAGATAGAGCCATGATCTAAGTAGTACTTGGGCTTATGGTGTTTCAGAGCTAGCCATGTTATGAGAACTACCAACCCCACTAACACAATTATTCCTCCTACTGCCAGCAACAATCTCTCCATGTTCCCCTGGGTTCCCGTGTTATTTTGTGGCCGGTTCTTTCCAGACTCCATTGC
The DNA here is from genome assembly GCA_001517045.1 of Pseudotsuga menziesii. Classification (NCBI taxonomy): domain Eukaryota; kingdom Viridiplantae; phylum Streptophyta; class Pinopsida; order Pinales; family Pinaceae; genus Pseudotsuga; species Pseudotsuga menziesii. The sequence continues at coordinate 11,605 of LPNX010095548.1, forward strand.
CAAATCTCTCACACCTCACACACATAGATACTAATCAAACTCGGCCTAATCTTCCTATACTTGCATTGCCATTATGATCTCTCACATTCAACTATATATAGATTGTTAATTGCTACATTGTGGAATAATATTTTCTTCTAAGTTCTTGGGATTATGAGCTGTAGTTGTATTTTTTCAAAGAAGATGCCATGGAATCAATAGCTGTGTGGAGAATAGGAGATGCCTAAAGAAAAATCAATCATTTGTTTGTTTTTTTCTTTGAGCATATTTACTAAAAGAGCGATTAGTGTGTTGAGAAGTTGCAATACCTTACTATCATTCTTCCTTTCCTTGTACAATTCAATTTCTTCTTACTACCATTCTTCCTTTCCTTGTACAATTCAATTTCTTCCTTTCCTTGTACAATTCAATTTCAGTGATATGATATGTAAGTAGTAGGGAGTTATCGACTAACCATACTTTTCTGGGTTTCTTGTAGTGTATTCTTATCCAAACCTTTCATCCTTCACACCTTTCTCTGTTCCTCCACATTTGATTTGTTCTTTTTTCACTTTTCAACTTTAAAATGTGGATTGCTTGATTTACAAGGTAAATTTTAGAAACATAAAACAGAACTTCACCCATTTATTAAAGTCATTATATGGAATAATATGCCTACATATTACCATGGTCTTACTCATTATATTGGTTGTGTAAATCCAACAGAAGCCTTCATTTTTTTTCCATCTACAATGATAGTGGAGAGAATCGCTCAAGGAAAGTTAGAAGAAAGATGCAAAGGAATAAATTTTAAAGTAGCAATGGGCCTAGCTTGGTCAAGTAAGAAGTATCCATTTACTCCATAAATGTATTTTAGCATACTAGTTAAACTTAAAAAAAAGGATTTTCTACCCAATCCTCCACCTCCCATGTTATAGCGATCTCATTCTACCTTAATGATGTCAATCCACTCATTCGAGTGATTAAAGTTATGTGCACATTTCATTATAACAAAAAAATTATATATGGTATAGAAAATGAGTTATCAATTATGTTTATGTAGCATCTTCGACTTGCATATATTTTTTATTTCCTTTTAAGCGGATTGGATGAGTTGAACTATGGTGTCATTCGACAATCCCACCATATTTTCTCCACCATTTAATTATATAATCTCATAATCATATGCCAACATATTATTAAACCACTTATGATATTATGTTAATGACAATCTTTGTTCAAGGAAATATTTTAAACTATAATGGTTAGCCTTGATCTAGGACTTCCTTTGTATGAAGTATCGGTTCCATGTCTGACTATAAGAAGGATGGACATCCTCTCTTTTTCATATGTTTATATGAATTTTTTTCCAAAAGATAAAAATAAATAGCTTCTGTTTTATAGCAATATCAATAACTGTGAGTAATTGCGGTGACTCTGCCACCTCGTGGCTCTTGTTGTGTGTTGAATTTGAGAAAAGGTTTATTCTTCATTGTGGTCGAGTTGCTTGCTATGCATTTCCTTTGTAGAGAAGTCGATTAATCTGAATTGGGCACTCATCCTCAAAAAAGCATAATCTACCATGGTAGAGTATATCAGAGATTAGCATAGGGACGATGGATTTATTCTCTCAGAAGAGCAAGCAAGCCATGGAGTCATTTACATTTGTTTAACATTTGGTTGTCATAAACTCTGCAGTTTCATATTCTCTCAGAAGAGCGAGCAAGCCATGGATTCATTTACATTTGTTTAACATTTGGTCGTCATAAACTCTACAGTTTCATATCCAAGGATGAATTCCCATCAATTTTACTCCATTATTCCATTTGAACCATGAATTACAATGGCCAGTGCTACTATCAGGAGCAACACCTCCACTGTGGGAAAGGTTTGCCACTTCAATTATTTCTTGTGGACTATTTTCCAACACCATTAATTGATTAGCTTGTTTAACGTTTTATATTCTTGATATTTAGGGGCTGATCAAGATAGCCTACAACAAGCTTAAGAAGGAGTTGGCTGAGTGGAAAGTAAATCCCCCAGTTGGATTCAAGCACAAAGTCACAGTTAATTTGCAAAGGATTTTGCTTATCTTGACAACTCAAGTAGAATTTTTTTTTTTTCTCTGTATGTTTGGATGTCAATTTAAATGTATGTGTATGTGCAGGTGGATTATTGAAGTGAGCAGTGTGCTAGGGATTCTAGGCACTTTGTATTCCAACGAATCCTTTCAACTGCAAGTTGATTTTCTAGAGCATTGTGGCATGGAAGCCCCTCAGGTTATGGAATATCTTTTATTGTTTTATGTCATTTAGATTTATTTTATTGTATCTTGATTTGAGTCTGTAATTGACTTTTCTTTGCACTGCAGTTTATTTTCCTTTCCCCTTCTTGGTTGCATCCTTATCTATAGCCCATATCTGTCTAGGTATATTATTCTTCTTAAGTTTTTATGAATGACAATTTGTTTCTACATGCTGACATTTTTGGATTCAAATAACTGAATCTGAATAAAGTAAAGTTAAATAGAAATATTCTCATAGCTGCTGTAAGGGAGTACTAAACTTTGTAGGATTTTGTCAATCTTTGGACATTTTTACACAGTTATTTTTAATTCTTTAATTCCTGTTACCATTACACCAAAATTTATCCATTGTCCACTGTATCATTTTTTTTCCTTAACTTCTTCATGTTAAGCTTAAAGTCAGCTGAAGTTTAACTGAATGTTCACTTCTCGTAAGATACTTTAAGAATACTAGTTCACGTTTCTTTTATTTACCTTTTTCTGATAGGTTAACATATCATACCTATGTTAAATGACTGTTTATTCTTCACAGAATTGCCTAGTATTATAATAGTTAATTCATGCTTGTCTTTTGTGCTAAATATTTACTTTTGGTCACATGAGTAGAGAGAACCTCTATGTGAATAGCCTTCTAGATTTATTTGTAAATCATTTGGAAATTAAAAGGATTTATCTGTTTTGATTACAGGGCACAAAATAAAGGAGATTCGATGTGTTTAAGTAAAAGATCGTGCAAGCTGATCTTCAGTTTGAGGAGGAGCTCAAGGGAAGATAACCAACAACTAGGTCTTGGAAAAGGAAAATATCAGTGTTGTTCGAGAAAGATGGATTGCGTCGCTGTGAAAGATCGTGGTAGCTCAACAATATCACTAAAAAAGGGACCGTAGCTAAAAATATCGTCATTTTATAGGAGACAATTTTCAGATTCAATTTCTGGGCAAACCATGAGGGATTGGCTCACATGGTTAAAACCCCACTTCAGAAATGGGGTGATTTTGCTTCTTCTTTGGTGATTTCCTCTAAAAGTGAATCATTTTTGAGAAAACTGTGTCTGAGTAAGAATAGATTTTCCAGATTTAATAAACCGGTGGGCTTCGCAATCATGCATTATGTTTTGAACAACCTAGGATTTTGAGACAATGAAGGTAATTGGATGAGGTTGATTTCTTTTCCATTTGTTATTTTAAGAACAAGAATTCAAGGTCGGAGGGAGAATCTTTGTGCAGAATATCTTTACACCAGAGATGAATTTATTCTATCTCTGTTGTGGTTCATTATGTATCACTGTGCTATATTTGAGGGTACTATAATTGAGGGTTCTCTCTTGTGGAGGGCTTCGTAAGCCCTTGGTTTAGGATGTAAACTTGACTATAGGTGAAAATCATTGACCCACATACCTAGAATCACACTTGCTCACAAATGCTGGCACCACTATTTCAACAAAGCCTTAAGATACGATTTAGGAATTAGAACCGATGATTGGTGTATGCTTCATTTTAAATGAGACTATATACTTTTTTGGAGATATTTCCAAACACCAGTATAATATTTCTATTTAGGTATAATGTAAATAGTTTTATTTTCAATTCTGGTTATTGTCTCTACAGGGGTTTGAGCTAGATCTTGTGACAAAGTTTTCCAGTTCTGCTAAAAGCATTATTGTATTATTTCTGAATTGTTATTTGACAAAAGACAATAATGGTTTATATATGTGTACACCATTCTAAATTCCAACATTAATTAAGTTTGCAGGTTTTAAAATACTTTGTGATCTTTGTCTGTAGTTTTACAAAGAAATTTTGAATTGCCTAAATTTGTAATAATTATGATTGGGAAATGTTTTTCCTCCTTTCAAATATTCCAAGTTTAAGATGCAGACTGAAATAGACATAATTCAAAATTTTGAATTGTCTAAATTTGTAATAATTATGATTGAGAAAGCCTTTTGGGTTCCATTTTAGTTTAATATAACTAATATTAAAGATGAAAGTCTTTTAGCTTAAAAAACCTGCTGTGAGCTTACAGTCTGTGTTATTGACATTAAAATATTGATCTCTTTTATTTCGTATATTTGGATACATCACAATATGATCCGAAAAGACACATAGTATTGAAGCCGATGGTTATGTTACTTTGTCTGAAGCAGGATGTTCATCAACAACAACAAAGTGTGGAAAAGATTCCTTGACAGAGATTTCATGTGATAAAGTTCTAGATATAGGTTATCCATGTTAATGGGAACGACAACGGGATTACCATGACGGCTGTTTTTAATGGAGTGCCGGGAGCCATTGTATAATACATAAGGCAAATTCTATTATGATGAACATACAATGATTATTATGAATAATCATTTAGGCTTGGACGAGAAAATAATCCAATTTTTTTTGTGCAGTTTATTATTTGATAAAATAACCTTTAAGTGTAAAGATGAATGGAAATCCATTTCATATGTTGATAAAAATCAATCAATATATTATATATCTACAAAAGCTGAATGAAGATATTCTCTTAAAGTTTCTTTATGCAATTATATAATACTTAAATATTAATTAAAGCTAAACGGAGATATTTTCTTAAAGTTTCTTCAAAACATAATTATGCAAATATATAATACTTAAATATTAATTAAAACTCACCTTAAAAGTAGAATAATAGAAAGGGAAATCATATATATGAAAGAAAGGAAAATGCTTAGCTCCTCACGGTGCGTTATCTTTGGAAATCACTAATATATATTTTTAAATAAAAATGAAATAAAATACCAATTATACATACATACATACATACATACATATATATGACCAAAAGAGGAGGAGTTAGTTATTTTGGAGAAGATTTTATTTTAATTAGTTATTTAATAGTATATAATAAAAATGTCTTAAATGAAACAAATACAATGCATATCCCTTAACTTCTAGGGAGACTCCTCATACCACTTCTATTAAATTAAAAAGAGGTATATGACACCTCCAAAAAAATGGTGGATGGACATTGGAAGAAAACTCTCAATACAAACAACTAAGGGATATTATAATATATGTATAAATTGTAATTAAAAGAAATAATGTTTGCAAGTATTAAACGCTGGTGTATGTTTCCAAGATTGTTCACAACTGTGAGCATTAAAAATGGATGTGTCTCCAGAGAATGGAGCTAGGATGTAGCCCTCGTAACCTTTTACCATTCGCATGGCAGGCCAGAGAATGGAGTTGTTGTGGAAAAATCTTTTGTCTACATTCGTAAAATCTTAGTGTGTGCAATACTCTCTCATGTTAGCAACGTTGACAAGTAAAGAAGTGGACGACGGCGCTACTTCTTTTGGTATGAAGAAGAAATTGAAGACAATCTTCGTTGTTTTTTCGCGTTAAGTAAGTAAATTTTGTAAACCTACCGAATTGAATTGTCATAACTTATCGTCAATTTTTGCACCGCAGAGATTTCTGAGCTTGAATGTGGATATATATATATATATATATATATATATATATATATACAAGTGTTTTTTTCTCTAAATAATGAATATTATTGTCTTCGCAACATTCTTCATACCAAAGTGAGCAATGTCTTCGCAACATTCTTCATATCAGAGTGAGCAATTACCAGGATATAGTGTTGCTCGATACAGAACTATTCAGCAAGGTAACTATACGCAGTACACTATCTAGAAATATATAAAATAAATATTGTGAATTACCTTTTCTCTGAACATCAATAAGGCTTGCTTGCTCTTACGGACAGACGCTTATTATAGATGGAAAGTTGCAAAGCACATAAGCAGACGAGTTTATCTATCACAAATTACTAGTGCATCTGGTGCTCATCTTCCACCCAAAGTAATTAAGTAATTTGTATTTGGTAATATCCCTTATCCCTCAGCTGTATCCCTTTAAATGTCAACAAAGACTTGGTTCTCATGATTCTAATTCGGGTTTTAATACAAATTCTTATTCATTCGAAGATGTATGTTTAATGTGTATGTGTAGATTCAATTTTTAATATGAATGTCTATTCATTCGAAGATGTAGTTTAGTAGACATTGGGATCGGGATCCAATCATGGATTTATGCTAAGAAATATTTTGTAAAAACTATCCAATCATACCAGTTATATTGCATACAACATAGCATTTTGAATTTCTTCCATGTATTTTAATGGTAATTGCACAGAGTTTTATTTCCACATAAATTACCCTTTAAATTAAACTTTATATGATAAATGCTCTAGACATTGATTTTTGGATGAAGATAAGAAAATAAAGGTATTCTAAATTGAAATAGTTTTAAATATGCATTTTCATTCATAAATTAACCAGGATACCTTCTAGCTAATCTATAAGCATTCATGGTTTGCAAACCAATCTTTCAACATTTGTGGGTTATAGAGATATTTTGGTGCTAAATATGCTAACATAGATTTATATTAGTGTTAATAGAGTGAATTTCTTATAACGACACAAAGTTCAATCATCCCAGTTCAGCTTTATTTCGCATGGTTTGAGTTGGACATGTGTTTACTTTACATGGTTTGAGTTAGACAAGTGTTATTGTCAATTTTTTTTTCATTTTATTTTTTCATATTCATTCTCAAGGGTTTGGTAACACTTTTCCCTTTCAATGGTAGTCTCATTTCAATATCAATCTCATCTGTCAAGATTCCAAGCCCTTGTTTTGAGTTGGGATTTGAATTATGGATTTATAACAATATAATTGAGTCTTTTTGTTGTGTTTTTTTACAGTTTGCAGAGGTGAAATATAAGGTGTATCAATCTTAACCAATGTCCTGGAAAGACAAGTCACCCTCGTTAGAGAAAGATATTTTGCATGGTATTAGTGGTTTTGTTAGCCCCAGGGAGTTTTTGGCCATGGTGGGTCCTTGTGGAAGTGGCAAGACTATGCTACTCAACATGCTAGGCAGAAGAAATCAGTGACCGTTGGTGGGCAAGGTAGACTACAGAATTTCAAAAAATTACCAGATGGTTACTATCAAATTTCACTTTTTCCCTTCTCTTTGCAACTGTAGACAGATAGTTGAAAACAACATTGGCCTATTTTTCAAATATTCAATGACACACACACACACACACACACACACACACACACACACACACACACACACACACACACATATATTGTCATAGATACGAACCTAAATGCAAATGCAATCACATTTTCAGTTCTTTTGATTATAAAGCAAAGCATTTTTAGATATGTGACAATGTTATTTCCCTACATATAGCATTGTGACTTCTTCTATATTCCCATATATTTGGTTCAAAATTTTGTCATTTTTACAACTTTGCAACTGTATCTTTTATTTCTAGTTCACACACACACATATATAATTTTTGTCATAGATACAAACCTAAATGAAAATGCAATCACATTTTCGGTTCTTTTGACTATAAAGAAAAGCATTTTTAGATATGTGACAATGTTATTTCCCTACATATATCACTATGACTTCTTCTATATGCCCATGCATTCGGTTCAAAATTTTGTCCTTTTTACAACTTTGCAAGTGCATCTTTTATTGCTAATTTTCAAATTGTCTTGACCATGACCTATTTGGAATTTGTAGGTGCAATAAGCACGAATACACAACAACAACATGTGCCCTCTGAAAGAAACTTGTACAAACTAGCACTTTTTTGTTTTGCATAAAAAAAATAGTTTTGCAGTTTTGATTATTATTGTAGCCATGATCTCTTTCCAGTTTCTTTTTTGTGTGTCTTCGTCAAAAAGAAAACAAACAAAAACAATTATTCACGTGGTTAATCGTTTGCAACCCAATTGTGCAGTTTCGTCGTTATTCTTTGCATACAAAAAATCTAAGGCACTTGCACATGAAAACTATAATTTTCCATAGCATTAGAACAATATAAAACAACCTTGATATTTCAACATGCTCTTATTCTCCACTTTGCAAATTGTTCTTGCACTGTATGTCAAATTGATGTTCATGTTTTATGCTTAATAGTTTTCTTTGATACAATGCAATTGCTTTATCGTTGCAATTGATTATGGGTTTGAAATTCGATTCAGCGTATTCATTTTCTACTATATGCATCTACAGAATATGTTTAAATGCTATTTAATATTGTTTATATTAATACTACTGTTATTGAGAAAAAAAAACAACTTTTAATATCAAAATAGCAAATTAAATAATGTTAATTTTTTAATATAAAAATATGCAACTGTACTATCCAAATTTTGTAATATCAAAATGTAAATGTAATTTGTATTAGATAGTTTTATTTATTTAATAGAATGAAATTACTTTATAAATGCAATTCCCTGTACATTTCAAGTTTGATTCCTTTTCTCGTATGTCCACCTTAGTATGTTTAAATAAATAAATAAATAGTGTTGGTTTTGTGATATCAAAATATGTGATTTATTACTCCAATATGTGCTAAAATTTTTATAGTTTTAATTTTTGTCTTTAACATTTGCAATTGAACCACCAAATTTCCTTTCCTCTTATAGGATATTCCAGCCTTAAGCTTTGCATAGCCAGCTTAAATATCCTTGTACCTATTACTTCACTTTAATTGCAAACAAACAGCAACTATAGGTGCAATGTCGGGGACATTGCCACCTCGTGGCTCTTGTTAATAGGATAGTATTTTCCTATGTTATTACCTTGTAATTATTATTGCTGTATTAATAAATTATTATCCTATAGTTGTTCTCTATTTTAAGAATAATAATAATAATAATAATATTTACATTTATAGTACTATTATTTAAGTAGTACATCCATTCTTAAGTTTATGTTAAATTTTGTTTATATGGAAGTTATGACTGAAAGCAGTCTGTAATAATTATGTTAGTATTATTTAATTTGTATCTGTGAATTGCTTAGAATACAAAATTGAAGAACCTCCATACTTATCAGTGTTCTTTATATTTACACTGTTCTACATAATTATAATATAGTTTACAGTATATACTTAACTCTAAGTTACTTCTGTCCTTTAACTATTAAGCTCAATAAATACTACTGTAATCTTTACCATATTATTTAATTATAGTTCAAATAGATACAGGAAAATTAAATGTTACTAAAGGGAAAAGCTATCAGTAATATATTTATACCTATTCTTAACATAAACTATTAATATCCAGTTGATAAATCTAAGTCTTCTGTTTCCAAGTAAAGTACAGTTTAAGTAAATAAAGACTGTGTAGAACATAATTGTCAAAATTCACCTACTGATGTCAGTCAGTACTATAAGTAAAATTCTGTATTAACATGCTATTTGCACAGTCTATTTCTAATGACATGTCTGCAAACAAATTAATAATATTCTAAAAAGCATCTATCTACTAAAAGGTAACATTTCATTACTCTGAACATGAGTATTCAATTCATTATAATCCTATCATACTTTATATACTTAAACAAACTACCTGTGCTAGAGTACGATCTGGATTACTTCATATGGGGAAAAACACAGGTAGGATTTATCTTTCATCACAATACAAATTTAGTCTAGAATAACTAAGAAATTTTAACACAACATATCCTAACATCATTCATTTACTACCCATACATAGAGATTAACTATAACACAAGAATTTAAAAGATAATGAAACATGTCTTTAAAGCTGGACAACAACAGCAATGGGAGGCAGTTCCTCCCTACCAACTCCTGGAGAGTGCTCAAACAATGACTTCTTAGGACCCCTAAGCCTGTTCTGGTCTGCTTGGCTGGAACTAGGTGGAGCAATTAACAAAGTATCAGTCCTGAGACTCAATACCAACTCTGCATACTGCAGTAAGATCTTTCAGCTGCAAGCTGCACTAGATCAACTTTCTCCAGTTTACCCCTCAAACACTTCCTTCAATTTTCTCTTTCCCAATAAATTCCTTGAAGTGCATTCACCTGAATGATTCTTCTCCTGGAATGAGCAGCCTCAGCTCTCTACATTGGGCATTTTTAATAAGATTTCCTAGGTCTTTTTGGGTTAGTTGTCATTAATTGAGCCACCTGCTCTGATCCCACTTTCTTGGGGGATCATGACCCCAAATGTAGGGAAGTTGCCACCTGCAACATAGGAAGTGTTTGAGGATGCTGCCACTTGTATTTTTTCTCTCCACCTAGTTCCTTCCACCACTTGACCAGTAACACTCTTTTTAACAGATCTCCCAGGATGTTGTCTCCACTTTTATTTATTAAAAATTAAATATTCAAAATTACATTCCACATCCTTGACTTTGTTGAGTCATCAGTTTCCACTTAGCATTAAATTTAACATAATGTTTGGGAATAATATAAAAATAAAATAACATTATTTTTCAAAATTAGGGCATGTGACAATGGGCCTGCTCCATTTATGCTTGCGCTTTTGGTGACAAATTGTTGATTGTACTTGCAACACAAACACTCAAATCTATTTGGAAAATCCTTCAAACAGTAAATCAAACACTATGGATTCGATTTGAAGATCCAAATAGATCTGATACCATGTGAGAATCGATTCATAGTAGTATCTTGGAGCCAAGTATATTCTCACAATTTGACATTGCTAACAAAATATGCACAAAATAGCTGAAAGAGTGAAAATAACATACACGCATGAAGTCAATAACATATATTATTATGAATGTCCAACATGTAAATATGTATGGAACAGATATATATTACAATAGGAAAAAATCATGAGGCCTTGAAGGCCATCTAGATGCATAAAATTGTCAGCTCAAGTTTTTACCCTCAAACCCCCCTAGGTGGACCAATTAGCCTCTTAATCATTCGAAATGGTCACGAATGCTAGTGTGAACGAGGGTGAGGAATGACGGAACATAAATAAAGGAATTATAGGCATGGGTGAGAACATGGGTGAGTGGGAGTGGAATAAGGAGGACAATAAATTCCCAAGGAAGGCCAAAAACCACCAAAACATGCACTAGCGCCTCAAGTAAAACACAATCCATGAATCTGGAGATGAGGGAGTGCACCAAGGGTAACATTCATCAATTAGGAAACCTTGGTTATCAAAATGATCAACATGGACTGTCTCAACTATGATAATGATAAACCAAGAGTGCCTCAACTATCAGTAAACGATCAATATCCCTAACTCTAAACCATAAAACATTGCATGGCAGAAAATGAAATGTGCCTAAGGTATATGACCATGGTACTAAGGTGGATTATTTCTCTAACACAACTAACTATTTCTGTGTCCATTAGCAACAATATCTTTGTCTATTTTATGCCATATTTTTCATTTGGATCAAGTGTGTGCATCATAGAATTTGTAAGAAAATTGAAATATATGTAGAAAATAGGTGATGTACAGTGTTGTATACATCTTAGTGCGTGGACTGTGGTTGAGAATATACCATAAATTTTCCATTGTCACAAATTAGCACTTGTTAGGAGATGAATCCAATATTTAGATCTCCAATATTATTCATGTATATCTCTTGACTAGGGTCACACGTTGATAGTTGCGAGGGTGGAGACCTTGAGGTGAAAATTTCTAGACCCTTCTAGTGTATTTTGGTTCCTTTTGGAACTCTCATATACATTGTATAAAATTGGATTGAACCCCTAAAATTGTAACATAAGAGAGATATAAGAAATGATTTTAAGTTTTTGGCCTAGTAATAATAAAATATTGAATATTCCATTTCCCCATGATTTTTACTACATACACCAGATTATCCACATAAATCCCATGTTCTATTTTTATTGTTGTTTTCCTTATATATATATATATATATATTTCTAAAATATGGTATCGGAGACTAAAAAATAGTTCGCATAGGGTTTTGTACGAGTGGGATATGCAACAATCAAGAGGCTTAAGTAGTGATATTAAGAATTTTGATGGGAAGAATTTATAAGATGGAGGATTTGTTGGTCCAGAATGAACAAGAATGAGCCTTCAAAAGGGTTTCGAAAAAATCGAGTCGCATGACATATGAGGATTGGATAAATATGGATAGAAATTTGGTTTCTACATTTGTCTTTTCCTAGCAAACCATGTCTTGTTCAATGTTGTTGAAGAAAAGAAAACATAAGTCCTTTGGGAGAAACTTGGGAAGTTGTATGAGACTAAATTGATAAAAAATAAGGTTTTCTTGAAAAATAATTTATTGTGCAAGGATGAAGGAGGGTTCAACTATGAAAAAATAATCTGAATGAGTTTAATACCCCAATAAGAAAACTTCTCTCAATTGGCGTAAAGGTGGAGGATGATGGTATAGATATCATTTTACTTTTTTCCCTCTTGGATACTTGGGATCATATTATGGTCACCATCACAACTCATGATCAGAAACTCTAAAATATGATGATTTGGTAGCTACTTTGTTGGGATAAGAGTTGAGGCAAAAATCATCTTTGGATCCCTCTACCAATGAAGCCCTACCTATGATAGGGAAATGTAGAGAAAGGCTTCAATAAGGGAGATCACAATCAATATGAGACAATAAAGGGAAGTGTTAGAATTATGGGAAACCAAGATACTCAAGGAATGAATGCTAGTATTTGAAGAAGGAAAAGAAGGATGAAAATCTAGATCAACCATCATCTGAAGCTAGTACATTATATTTAGAAGATATTCCATGTGAGACATATTTTCACATGTCTCCACATAGAGACTGGTTTGTCAAATATCAACCCTATAGTGGTGGAATTGTTTACTTGGGTGATTATAATCCTATAGAAATTATGGGAAGAAGGAACATTAAGGTCAAGCTAGATGATGATAGAGAAAGGAAGTTGTGTTATGTACGCCATGCATTTCTTCTATGAAATAATTTTCTCTCAATCAATATGATAGAGAACCTGGTGTATCCTTTTACATATGGTCAAAATCAATGCAAAATTAGAAAAGGATCCCTTGTGGCACCAAAAGGATAATATAGTGGGACCCTGTATCATTTGTGTGGTGACATTAATAAATAATACAACAATAGTAGAATTAAGAAATGTTTTGAATGCCATGATGTTGTGACATCAATGACTTGGACATATGAGTGAAAATGGTTTAAAAACTTTGCATGATCAAGGTATTATTTCTTAGATTAATTCTTGTGATTTAGACTTGTGTGAGCATAGTATTTTTTCTAAACATAAGAGAGTTTGGTTTTCTACAAGCTTTGGTAAAGGTTTTGATCTTTTGAAACTTATTCATTTTGATATATTTGGATCGGTTTCCACTCTCTATAAATGATGGTAGATATTTTATAACTTATAGATGATTATTCTAGAAGAGTGTGGGTGTATTTTCTTAAAAATAAGTTAGGTGCGTTCAATAAATTCAAAGAGTTCAAGGAATGAGTAGAGAAAAGTTTGGGAAAGTTTGTTTCATGTACCAAATTTGATAACGAAGGATAATATTGCTCCAAGGAATTTGCTAAATCTTTTAATTAAGAAGGAATTAAGCACCATAATACTACTACATATACACCAAAAGAAAAACGTATGGTTGAGTGAGTTAACCACACAGTCATAGAATGTGCAAGAAGCATGCTCAGTGCATTTGGGTTGGATAATGGATTCTAGGAAGAAGATGTTAATACAACTGTGTATTTGATTAACATATCACCTAAAACTGGATGTGTAACATTTCTAAAGTGTTGAAAAAAATTTAGGTGATGCTTTGCGATTAGGGCTTGAAGGAGGACGTCGTTTGCTGCCTGCGTGCCTTCTCAGGCCGCGCCACCATGGCCTCTCCAGGGGGAGGGGAGCCCCCTCCCTCCTCCCTGTTCTCTATAGAAGATGCATTTCATATACTACTAAGGCCCCTCAGGAAGAAATTGGTGGCCCACGAGGTCTCGAAATTTATCAAGAAAGTAGATACAGTACCCGAAATTGCTTTGCCAGAGGAACCTTCGATCAAAATAGCTCTGGCTCTCACTGAAAGAGGTTTGGTTGGCCAATTCATGGGACTATGGCCCTCACCAAAAACTACAAACAATTGGATTCAACGTAACTGGAGACCCCATCTGAAGCATAGTGTCACTTGCTACCCGATGGGCATAGGTTTCTTCGTCTTCGAATTCATCTCCAAAGAGGACCGTGATCTTATCTTCCGGAGCGGCCCCTATTTCATGGGCTCTCAAGGTCTGTACCTTAACAAATGGTCGCTAGAATTCTATCCCACTGTTGATGTTCCCAAATAGGTTCTGGTCTGGGTTAGGTTCCCCAATATTCCGATCCATTGTTGGAACATTCAAGCTCTGGAAAAAATAGGAAATACCCTAGGATGCTTCATTGATAAAGCCGAGCCCAAAGGCCAGTATTCATGTGCCCGAATATGTGTTGAAGTGGATCTGGAAGTGGGGATACAAGAGGCCATCAAGCTCTCGGTAGGATTTTGGAACCATTTCTAGAAACTAGACTATGAACAACTTCCATTTAAGTGCCAGCACTGCCATGAACACAGACACTTTCAACGCAACTGCCCGAAATCCCAGCTGACAGAAGAAAGGGAGGGATGGCAGAGGGTGAAAAAAGGCAAGGCTCCCTCCAAGATGAATGATAAGAGAGCAAATAGCACTGCTCATAAATCAGATCCTAAAGTACCACCGAAAGATCCAGTCCAACATCAACCTGAGAAGCCGTATCTAGTTAACTCGGTCGAAGGGGCAAGCACTTCTGCTTTGAATAACCCAGAACCTCCTCCGCTTATAATCATTCTGGAAGCCACTCCCCCTGAAACTGCAACCCCCAAGGAGATACCCTTCATCCAAGCTGTGAATTCATTGGAGCCAGGGGAAATCCCTTCCCAACCTGAATCTGCGAACCCTAGGGCTAAGAGCCCCCCTATCCGTGAAGAAACTCGATAAGTGGATGAGGAAACTTCAGTAGCTGAATCTGATCCAGGAGGATTCTCAGACGAAGGAGCCATCGATTCGAGTAGCTCACATGCAACCCCAATCAAGAACCCAAGGGGCTGGAAATCCAAGAAAAATCAAAGGGAAGAAAATTCTTATGCAGATGTCTTGCAAGGCTCCCAAAAAACCCTCAAAAGTATGATGAATACAAGATCGAAGATAGGCCAGGCCTCTAAAGGGGCCACCCCCTTTCAAAGTAAATAATGAGGTACATCTCCTGGAACTGTAGAGGACTAGGCAGTACCCAGAAAACTGAAGCAATGAAAGATCTGGTTAGAATCAATAAGCCGAAGATCCTCCTCGTCCAGGAGACAAAATTGGAAGGTGAATTTTCCCTTCAAGCTGGAAATGTATTTTGGAAAAAAGGCCCTGGGAAAGCTGTGAGTTCCAGGGGAGCCTCGAGAGGCCTAGCAACATTCTGGGACTCCTCCAAGTTTGATTTGCTTTCTGTTCATAGTAATACGCATTGGATCTTCACCATCTTCATCCATAAATATTCGGGCCATCATGTAAGTTTGTTCAACCTTTATGTTCCTATCTCAATGGCAGAAAAAAAAGAGTGCTGGGAGTCCATTGATTCGTTCCTAAGTGCCCACATGCCCAGAAATATTATCATTTTAGGAGATCTAAACGTCACCTTAGCAGCCTCTGAGAAAAAAGGGGGTTCCATTGTGAGAGACCCTTCCCGGGAATGGGCTGAAGATATCATTCTGGGATGGGACCTTGTTGATATCAAACCCTCCAAGGGTAAATTTACTTGGACCAATAAAAGACTAGGGCCTGGACACATTGCAGCCCGTCTTGACAGGTTTCTGGTGCACTCATACTTTCTCTCTCTGGGGCTTCATGCATCCTCCAAATTCTTCCAAATTGTGTCTCCGATCATAAGCCTATCCTCCTTGATCTTATCTCTGAAGAAAACCTGGGGCCCATTCCCTTTAGATTCAGCCCCCTTTGGATCCATCAAGAAGGCTTTTACCAGCTGGTCTCTAACTCCTAGAACCAAAATATTACTGGGAATCCTTCCTTCATCTGGGAAGAAAAGCTCAGACGGCTTAAGCATGAATTGAAATCCTAGGTAAAGCTCCTCCCCTCCCCGGTTTCTTGCCGTAAATATTCCCAAGCTGCCTTGGAAAGCCACCAAATCCTCATGGAGTCTGCTCCTATCACTGATAGTATCTCCCAGACTGAATGAAACCTTCATAAAGCTTACTTCAAAGCTTGTAGGGTAGAAGAAGAGTACTGGCGTCAAAAATCCAAAAGCCTTTGGTTAGTAAGTGGTGACAAAAACACTGCTTACTTTTACAAGCAAGCTGAATCTAGGAAAAATTTCAAAACTGTGAAAGAAATCACTCATCAAGGAAATCTGATAAAAGATTTTGAAGGCATTAAACAAGCAGCCTTCTCCCATTTTCATGACCTCTTCTCTGCTCCTCTTGCTGAGCCTCTAGACCCCTTTGCTCTTCCTATTTCTCTTATCCCCAATTTGGTTCAATCCCCCGATAATGATCTTCTCGCTGCCCCTGTTTCCATGAAAGAACTCAAATCTGCTCTATCTTATATGAAGCCGGACAGCGCTCCTGGTCCAGATGGTTTCACAGCCAGATTTTTTTCTTCCTGCTGGGATACAATTAAATATGACCTTCTGAGGATGGTAAGGAACTCCCAAATTCATCACAAGTTGGTTGGGAGCATAAACTCCTCTTTCCTAGCTCTGATCCTGAAGGAGAGAGGGGCTTCTAGCTTCGCCAAGTTCCGTTCTATCTCCCTCTGCAATACTGGCTACAAACTGGTTACTATGATCATAGCAAACAGGATGAAAAAAATTCTACCAAGGATCATACCTGAGAATCAAGGAGGATTCATAAAACGCAGGAAAATCCTTAATAATGTTATCCTTGTCCAAGAGGCCATTCACTCCAGCGTGAATCGAAAAGAGAAAGGCATGGTAGTAAAGCTAGACCTTGCCATTGCATTTGACATGGTAAGATATGACTATCTCTTCATGGTGATGGAGAAATTTGGGTTTTCCTCAGATTTCATTGACTGGATTAAAGGCTGCATCTGTGCCCCCTGGATAGCCCCTCTAGTCAATGGGAGATCGACAAATTTTTTCCAGGCTTCAAGAGGGCTGCGACAAGGATGCCCCCTATCTACGCTCCTCTATGCCATTTAGGCCTCTGTTCTTAGTTTCCAGCTCAACAACTGTTAGCAAATCCAGTCCCTACCTGGTCTTTGAATGGCTCATAATGTCAAAGACATTAACCACGCCCAGTTTGCAGATGATACATTTCTTTTGGGAGGTGTTGGTATCCAATCTGAAAGGAGCTTCAAGAACGAACTTGAAACCTATATTCAGATCTCAGGAAGCAAAATCAACCTGCAAAAAAGCAAAATCTATTGCTGGAACTGCACTGTTGCAGAAATGGGAAGAGCCTCTAGATTGCTGGAAATGGAAGGCTCGCAAAGCTAGGACTCGTTCACTTATCTTGGGGTCTCGATCTTCAAATCTGCCATCAAACCAATGAATTGGAATCCCATCATTGACAAGTTAAAAGCAAAAATCCAGAATTGGGGAGTTGGTTGGCTGACTCTGGCAGGAAAATTGGTGCTGATGAAATCGGTTCTTTCCAGCATTCCAATCTATCAAACTTCCATTCTTCTAGCACCCGCCTCTGTCATCAATAAGATCGAAAGCATTCTCAAAAAATTTCTGTGGGAAGGGAGAAAAGGAAATCTGAAAAAACATCATCTTGTCAGTTGGGAAAAAATTAAAAAACCTTACAGTGAAGGAGGCCTCCAAATCAGAAGTATTCAAGCTCATAACTTAGCTATGGGAACAAAGCTCCTCTGGCAGCTAATCTTCGGGAGATAAAGCTGGAGAAAAAAGGTCCGGTGGAAAAAATACTTCCCCAGACAACAGCTGCGGTGTTTAGATAATAACCCTCCCCACAACAAAGGCACCCCAATTTATAATCTTTGTATCAAAGTCTTGGATCACTTCAGATCTATGTTGTACTGGATTCCTGGAAATGGAAAAAAAATCAATGTCTCGAAAGACTCAATCCTGGGAGACGAGCCTCTGGGGAAAAATCTTGAAGTGCAAAATATAAAACAATGGCTCAAAGATCAGCGTGTGTCCACCCTGTGGGATCTCTCAGTCTAGGACTCCGACAATTGCTGGATCGATTGGAAGTTAAGTGGCAACCCTCCCTGGCTTGAAGAAGAAGCAAAGACTCTTGCCCATCTGCTGCAAGGCAAAGCCACCCTTAATCAATCAGTGTGTGACAAAAGAGGATGGGCGTCAAAATCTAGACCTTACACCCCGGTTGAAGGCTACCGCTCCTTTCTAGCTATTCCTCATGTAGCTCCAAATCCTATTCATTGGAAGTTTGTTTGTTCTACCCAGTCCATTCCGAAAGTGGACCTCTTTTGCTGGAATGCAGTGCACAGAAATATTCTCACTACTGAAAACCTCAGGAAGAGAGGTCTAGAAGGGCCCTCAATCTGCATATTGTGTAAAAAAAATGAAGAAAACCTTGATCATCTTCTGATTTCATGCCCTTTTTCAAGAGAAGTGTGGAGAGAATCCCTCTCCCTGGATCACTCTAAATTTTCTATGCCTAAATTAACAGTAGAAATCTTCTCCAAATGGGCTGAGTCCTCTCCCTTTCACCTCTCCAAAAAGGCCCTCCTCAAAGAGGCCTGGATGTTAACCCCAAAGTTCATTATCTGGAAACTGTGGCTCGAAAAAAACAACCAGCTCTTCATAAATGTGGAGAACCCTCCTGCAAAGGTCGCCCTAAAAGCAAGAATTTTCCTTGGAGAGGCTCTGGATCATAAGTTGGGACTTAGCAATGCTCAACCTTTGGATGATTTGGAATCTACTTGGCTTTCCACCATCACTTCTATTGCCCAAAATTCTCCCATTGCCAGGCAACCAAAGCTAGTTGGTTGGGAAATTCGCCTGGAAGAAGCTGAGTTTATTAAATGGAGGTGCTCGCTGGGGGTTCATTGTTTGTTTTTTGATGGGGCCTCAAAAGGAAACCCAGGCCCTTCGGGTGGGGGAGGAGTGATCCTCTTCCCCTCTAGTTCCACCCGATCCTCCTTTGCCTGGGGACTGGGAGTGGAATATAACAACTTTGGTGAATTTTATGCCCTGTGGCAAGGCCTCAGGCAAGCTATTAGGCTCAACATTCAGAAGATCTCTATGTTTGGTGACTCTAGAATAGTTGTGCAGGACATCTGCACAAAGTCTCGGCCTACTAGCCTCCCTATGAAGCGTATATTCTAGAAAATCCTGATCCTAGCTGGTAAGTTCCAATCTATAAGATTTTTTCATATTTTATGTCACCTCAACAGTTTTGCAGAGCTCCAGGCCAATCATGCCACAATCCTGAGCAGGGGCACTATTACAGAAAATGGGACTGAGTCTTTCTGCACCATCCCGTGACATTGTCAGGCCTGTTCTTGTCCTCTGCGATCTCCTTATTCTCTATAACTAGGCTCTCCTATTATTCTCTTGCCCCTCTCGGCCCTTTGAATCCCGTTATCTCTCCTTCTTTCCTTGGTATTGTGGAACCGGTGACTATAGCTCGTCCTCAAATCTGCCTTTTAATATTGATTGCACCTCCTTCCCTCTTGTGAACTATCCTATCACCTATGTTCTCGATCCTCTGCTCCTCCCTCCATGTCATGGATACTATGGGACTGCTCAGGATTTAAAGAAAGGATGGCCTATCTAGAATAAGATTTTAAAAAAGACTCAAGTTCATCTCAAGGTGCAGGTCTGCACACTTCTTCTATACTCAGGTTCTGAAGGGGATAGCTCAGGTTTTGACTCCTACTCAGAGGGAAAGGATGAGCTCAAAGAAGATGTCTCCCTCTACTCAAATATGCAGCAGTCTTCTTTGGAGATTTCTACATTGATTTAATGCTTTGGAGATCGCTATCAAGAAATTTCCCCCCAAGCTGGATTTTAAGCTAGTTTCAAATGACTTATGGTCTGCCTTTCAAGCTCTTCCATCTTTCAATGTGGTTGCAGGTCCTTTGCTCTGTTTTTCATGTTTTCCAATGGAGTTATAGTCTTCTCTTCTTCTCATTGAAACTGCCAGTAGGCTGTTGCTCCCCTCAAGCAGGATGGAAATTTGTTTGCTCCTTTTATGTTTTCTGGTTTCTGTCTTTCATGTCAGAGCAATTGGCTACACTCAAACAATCTACCAATGTAATTCAGCCCCCAGAAGCTATTTTTCCGGCTCTTTATTAATCTACCCATCAGTTATTGTCAAAAAAAAAACATATCACCTAAAACTATGTTGGATGGAAATATTCCAGAGGAGGTTTGGTGTCGTAAGTTAGTAGATATCTCATTTGTGTATGTTTTGTTGTGATGCATTTTCTCGTGTGCCTAAAAAAAGAGTTCTAGGCTTGAACCAAAGTCAAGGATTTTTTTTTCTTGTTTATGATAATACAATAAAGGAGTGTAGATTGTGGGATCCTATTAACCACAAGGTAATCATCAGCCGAGATGTATTTTTTAATGAAAAATCCATCCAAAGGAAAGAGGTCGAAAAATCACCTAATATTTTACTAATTGAAGTAGGAATGAGTGAAGCTGAAAAATGGAGGTCCCAATCAACATGAAGAACAATGAGTTCAATAGGAACAACTCAAAATATCTACATATCCCAAGGTACATCCAAAATGTCATTCCCTTGATTTTCAATATTTGTTTGCTTATGATGGTGATCCTAGTTCATTTTATGAATCTAGAGATTTTGAGAATGTAGATAAATGGAGGAAATCCATGGATGAATACATGAAATTCTTAAATAAGAATCAAACATGGAAACTTTTGGATCTCCCAGGAGGAAGAAAATTTGTTTGAAACAAGTGGTTGTATAAAGTAAAGGATAAAAATGATGGGTTGCTGGAACATTATAAATTTTGTTTGGTAGAACAATGTTGTGAAAAGCTCAGGTACATATTTTAATGAAATATTCTCTATAGTTGTAAATCTTATTATTGTAAAGGTTTTACTTGCATTTATAGAAGCACGTGATTTAAAGTTGGAACAAATGGATTCAAAAACTAATTTCTTATAGGGTGATTCCTCATGAATAAATTTATATGGATCAACTTGAGGGACATACATAAAGAGGAAAAAAGAATTTGGTTTGAAGAATTAAGAATTATCTGTATGGATTGAAATAGGTTCCTACATGGATTGAAATAGGTATCAATTCAAATAGGTACATAGAATTAATAATTCTCTATATGGTTTGAAGAATTAACAATTCTTTTTATGGATTAAAATTCTATGTGTGTATTTGTATGGATGCGGTAAAAATACACATGGATATAATAGGTAGGAAGATATGGTCTATGTCAAAATTCATATATAGAAAATATTTTGCAGTGCTTCAATATGTAGAATTAAAAACCATTTATCACTCCACTTTTTGGACACTTGAAGTTGTCTTCCGAATAGTGTCCTAACACATAGGAAGAGAAGAAAAGCATGTCTCATGTACTGTATTCATGAAAAATGGGGGCCTTGTATTTTCCATGGTGAATACCATACCAGATGTTTCTCAAGTACTGGGAGTTGTTAGTTGGTTCATGGAGAATCCCAGTGAGGATAATTAGAATGCTATGAAGTAGATTCTTATATATTTAAGGGTCACTTCAGATGCTTCTATTTTCTATATATTGTAAGATTTACATATTCTAAATTTGGTGGAGACAGAGATGGATGAAAGTATACAACATGATATACTTTCACTCTGACTAGAGAAGATGTATGTTGGACATCTAAATTGAAACTAGTGGTGGATTTATTAAACACTGAAGTAAAATATGTATCGTCAACTAAGGTCAATAAAGAGGCAATATGACTATAGCTACTAATGCATGAATTTGATATGATACAGGGAATATCACTTTGCACTGTGATAGTCAAAGTGTTATTCACTTAGTGAAGAATTCAACATTTCATGATTGCGTGATGCATATTGATATTAAGTACCATTTCATAAGGAAAGTCGTGGAAGTAGGTATGATCTTGTTGGAGAAAATTGATATTGATGAGAATACAACAAATATACTTACTTATGAATCTGATTACGATAGAGGAATTTGAATGGTGCAAAACTTCTATGGGCTTGCTGAAAATGTGATGAAGGTAGCATTGTAAAATGACATGTGGGTGGAGAACATTGGTAATGAACTTCTTATATATTGAATTCAATTGGAATAATGTTAGGATATGAAGCCAATATATATATATATATATATATATATATCCAATAGTATTCTTGTAGATCTCTTGACTAGGCCCACATGCTACTCATATGTGTCAAGTGCATTGGGATGGGGGTTAGAGGGGGGGATTCCAAACCCCCATAACTATGGGGGTGCAGGATTGAAACCATTGAGGAAAAAAATTCTAGACCCTGTTATAGCCCAAAATAGCACTCCTTCTTTCATACCGACTTTTACATGTTTTCTTCTAATGACGACACCTCATGAAATCCACTATCAGTCAATCAAAAGAAACCCGTCAAAGAGGAACCATATATTTATTTATGTAACTCCTTTTAATATCTTCTCTATACCATTAAAAAGGTATCATACCAAGGAAAACAATTATAGAAGACACCAACCCCTTTAAATGCATAGAAATACCCTAAAAAATGTTTTGTTTTACCCACTCGCAAGTTTTCCTAAGAAAAACGGTAAGTCACTTGCCCCTTTGATGAAGTAAACCCGCGAGTATGTCCCGTTATACTAAAAGCATATATAAAAATGGAAAAATATCGAATTTGAGGTGGTTTGGGTGGTTTTAGAACTATTCCTTCGGTTGTAATTGATCCCTATTTGACCCTAACTCTTCAAAATACTATATAAGAGAGGGAGAGAAGTCCATGAAAGGAGACTTGGACTTTGCATTGTTATGTCGATGAAATTGGGACTCTCACCTCCCATACCTTTGCCCTAGTTGTCATTCCATTTGTTGCATAGATTAGATAATGATATTCTTGGAAAAGTGAAGAGGAAATATAAATGAAAGGTTTCACGAGGTACCTTGCATGATGAGAAGGTAAACTTTGTACTTATTCCACTTGATTAATAAATATGTGATTTTTCTTCCCTTTCCAAACATTTTCTAATGGATGTTGTGTCTTTCTTTATGATCAGATGTTGAAGCTAATCAGATTACGGTTTCATGTTATTTTTCTTATCATTGTTTTACAAGTGGTCAAATTGGTTTGAGGAAGGTTGAACCTTGTTTTGCAGGTCTCCTGGATTGAGGAGAAACAGGAGGGTTAAAGGAAATCTTGGATCAGACTTCATTGATCAAGGTATGATACTTTTTTACCTTTGAAACCTTGCTTATATTTTCCTGTAGATATTTATACACCAATATTTATACCCCTAGTATGTTGGTGGCCTCTTAACCCCCAGCCATAGGAACACTTTCCTTCACAACAGACCCTTCTAATGTATTTTCATTCCTTTTAGAACCATGATATTTATTGTGTAAGAGGGGAGTGAACCCCTGGAATTGTAACACACGAGAGATAGAATAAAGGATTTTAATATTTTTGTCGATTAATAATAAAATATTGAAGTTGAGTTGTCCCTAAGAATACTTTATATTTTGACTTGTATCTCATGGATACTATACGTTGTATTTATGTAGCATTTGATGTAGCTTTGTTTTATTTGGAACAAAACACATGGGAAGGTTCCTTGACATTGATGGATGAATATTTGGTTACATTAGCGATATGATTTCACCTACTAATTGGTTCATCAGAAGTAGTAAAATAATGTAGAATGAATAAGCTATTTTACATGAGCATTATATTATATTTCATTTCAACATTAGGTTAATTTTTTTTTGTGTTTCACTTGATTCCATGTATTTTCTTCTGTTATTGATATCTTCTAGAAATAAGGTGTGCACATTACAAGTTAATATTTTAGGGTTCTCATGCACTCCTGAGAATTATCCATGTATCGCTATTGGAGCCAATTGTTACCCCTAGGTTTTGATTAGGATTAATGTAAGGATTGAAGATGATGGTGACCCAAGGATTTTTACTTGTGAGGATTCATTTTTTACAAATTTTTGAAGTCATTTGGTTATCATTTTGTCATTTTTTCCATGGTCAAGTCAAATATTGTAATAAGTGAGATATCTCTTACAATTGTTTATAAATATGCAATTTGTAATATATAATAATCCCACTTATGATAGTTGCACTTGATAAGTGATTCATTAGTGTTTTTTTACTAAAAACGGTTTAGATCCTTATAGTCTAAATATTTCAAATTTTTCTCATTGGATAAAAATCCTCCAAAGCCATGAGCATGTCCAAGTAAAATTTTTCTAGTCACAAAGCCTCTTTAACCTATGGTATATTACATATCTCTTTGGGTCACCATGGACATGTGTCAATTCAATCCTAGTTAGTATATTTTATTTTAAAATTCCCTCTTGCACTTAGTCATAATTATTAAAGTGTGTTGGTGGTTAAACATAGAGGTGCCTTTATCTAGCTCAAACTTTGATTTTTATTTTCTTTTTCTTAATTACCTTTTAAAACCCATTTCCTCTTTCTTATGTTAGAACTTCACCATATTTTTATGAATTTTGATGTATATCCATGGATGCCACTTGTAATTTTTTTTTATCACAGTTGGATCTAGCAACATAAAAATTCCTCACAATTTGTTCTTACAAAGATGCAAAAAAAAGAGAATATATTGTGGAATTTGATACACAGAAGAAATTGTTATTAAACAAAACTGAGCCAATGTGTTGGCTGTCCAAATATATTACAATTAACAAAAACCAAAATCCAATGAATGAATTTGAATTGGCAACATGTGGTAGGCCTATAATAAGCAAAAATACCCCCCATATGGCAAGTTTCCATGGTGGACAAACATAACAAGGTGGTCAAATATGCACTAGGGAGCCTAACTAACATATTCTAAACACACATGATGCTAATAAAGCATATACTAATGTATAGGAAAGATAAATTATTCTAATACAACCTAGGCATAGTGCCTTCTTTTTTACCATTCAAGATGACAAAGGGCCTTTCCAAAGGTTTCCTTAACCTCAAAACCTAAAATCCTTCTCAAATAAGGAAATCACACCTCCTTTTTGTCTTCCTTTACTCACACGAGTGAGACATCCACCTTGTCTAACAACTTTTCTCCCACATGTGAGAAAAGAGGTTAGACAAGGTGGAATATTGACCCCTTCTTTGTAGAGTACACCCTTAAATGAAAGGAATGAGATATTTTCTTTCTCCCTTTGTGATCTTGTGTAGGTCCTCCAACACATCAAATGGATTGAGGTTACCCTTGATCTTGTATATTTCATATTGTTAAGTCTTGGGTGAGCCCATATTCCCTTGGTATTTTGGCTTTAATTTGTCCTTACAACCATCCACATAAAAATATTAAAAAAAAAACTTTTTTTTTTTGGTTTTAAAATGGAAACCACTAACCCTAAAGGATAATATTAACTAGA
The DNA here is from genome assembly GCA_001517045.1 of Pseudotsuga menziesii. Lineage (NCBI taxonomy): Eukaryota > Viridiplantae > Streptophyta > Pinopsida > Pinales > Pinaceae > Pseudotsuga > Pseudotsuga menziesii. The sequence goes on from LPNX010095548.1 coordinate 37,308, forward strand.
TTTCACAATTATTCAAGATCTACTTTTTCTTCATTGAATATTTTTCATTGATTAAATCTTGCTAGAAATATGAAAATTTAACTCTACGGTTTATCATAAAAAATTTCAAATTTCTTTCTCTTAAGTCTCTTGGTTTCAAAGATCAATGTTAAGTAGACTTATCCATTAACATATTATAAATTTTACTTCATAATCATATTAATTACAAATTCCTATTTTTACTATTCACTTGCGTTCTCAAGTTATTTGAAAGTCTCTTAGGTTAAAGATCAATGTTAAGTAAACTTAACCATTAATATCTGAATTTCACTTCATAAGTATATTAATTACAAATTCCACTTGTGCTTTAGAGTTATTTGTCTTAAGTATGTAATTCTAAAATCTCTACTAATGAAAATTGCATTATAAAAACATAAACCATAAATTTACAACACATTTCTTATTTCTAAGAAATATTTTTTTCTTATATTTAAGTGTAACATCTACAAATTTCAGATTTTTTTGTAAATAGTCTTAACTGCAGCTAGAAACAATCATTATTCCCTTTGTGCTTAACATGGTTACGACAAAACTTCCAACTTTGTTTAGTATTAAAATAAAAAACATTAAACCATATGATCTTTAGCTTGTATTTATAGTTGTTTAACTAACACACATAATTATCATATTACAACAATGATATTATGTGACTTATTGTTACGACGACACTATTTTGTTTAATGATATGCCACTTTTATTTACTATTAGTTAGAGTTGTTATAGTTCTTCTTGACTTGAATGCTATGTCTACATTACCTTAAATTGGTGTCGAGTTATGAAAACTATGTCATAATCTTTCTTCTTTATTTATAAACAGTGTACTTCAATAATTATGCTCGAGATTGTTTGTTAAATCGCTCAATGAGCTAACGGGTTGGGTTATGGTCTTATCTTGAGAGATAACACATAGACACTTTTACTTGTTTGAAGGTACCCTATGAAGGAGACTCCTTTCCTTACTAAGACACATTCAAGGATCCTAAGGGACAAGGAAAAATAAAAGTAACTACAAGGGGAAACACATATTTAACCTTGGATTAAAGCTACCACCAAGCAAAAAGTTGTGAAAATTTCAATATTAAATCGATAGTTTGAAAAACATTAGATTTTGGGGTTTTTTTGAAGAAATTCAATTCGTGACCACATGAAGATCCCGTAGCCTCCAGCTGGAGCATAGACCTATCAAATCTTAAACCCTAAGGTTTAAATTACCTTGTTTGTCCTTTTTGAGTTGTAATGTTTGGTTTCTTCCAGTGTGAGAGCCATGGATTCTCGGCTCTGGTTCTTGATATGTGTATTTGGGCTTTGTGATGGCTTTGAACCCTTTCTAAACTACTTGATGATCCATGCATTGTAAATTCCTCCACCATGGTTTAAATCTATTAGTTAAAATACTCTCTCTGTGTAAACTCAACTCCAACAGTCGACTGGTGGGGAAACTCCTTCGCCTTGTTTCTTTTGCAGGTAATTACCTCTTGAATTGATTTACATTTTCCATTTTCATTACTTCTCTTATAAACTTAATTTTAGTAAATTACCTCTGGTGTGTGTGTCATGCAAGATTTTTCGTCCATGGTTGTGGTAGAAGGGTATGGCTATTCTGCAAGCATGAAAAGTGTCCATGGCTTCAGGAAGACCTATACCTACAACTCTATTCTCATTGTGGCATCATGACAATGGGGTTTAGTGGCTTTGCGGTAACTGAATGGGAATCCATTCCTGCATTTTCTTGGCATGGACTGGGAATCCATCTATGCATTTGTATTTTGGCATGAAAGTGGTAATTTTATTTGGTATAGTCATGAGGCATTTACATTTGAAAACTATAAGGGAAGACCCTTTGACCATGGAGTCAAAGTGACTGTGAAAAGTTTGTTTAGTGCACGAACATTGACAGGGTTTTAAGTTTTTAATTTTGTTTAGTGTGAATATTTTCTTTCCTTAAAAAGAAACCCATGAGGGATGTTTTTGTTGTATTTACACCATCATGTTTTGTTTAACAGTTTTGTAGCTTTGTTTATCTATAAAAAAAAAAACTATTTACAATCGTGAGGCCATTACTATGTTTTGTTTTTCTTTGAGAAAATCACTGAGGCCACTGTCATGTCGATATAAGGTTTTAAGTTGATGTTGTTGTTTATATAATAATTAGTTTATGTTAGACATAAAGCTGTTGTGATTTCTTCTATAAGTTTTATGTTTAAAAGAGAGGGTAATAATATTTAGATGGCCTTCATCCTACAACTAGAGTTGTGGCCTATCGATGATCTTGATTTAGTATTTTTAAATGAAGTAAAAACTTGTATTTAGCTGGGCCATAGATCCCTTGTAATGTAGTTTTTCTTTATTTAGCCAAAACCCTTAACAGGATTCGATCTCTAAAATTGGTTATTTACTACTTTATTCTTGAAGCTTTGTTTGCTATAAAATCATCTAGGGTTTAGGGTCGTGAGGCCAAAACTCTGCCATGGTTTGGAATTTTGATTTATAAATATACGATAAAAGCTGTAAGGCTTGAGCATAATTATGGTTTTGATGTTGGTTTCAGTTCAAATTTTTGGTTTTGTAAAACCCTATAATATGTGTGTATGTGTGTGTGTGTGTGTGTCATCTATCTGTCAAGTTTACAAATTTGAAACCCTTTATTTGGAGTTAACAATCATTAGTTTTTTTCTTTTATATATATATATATATATATATATATTTACTTAAAGTATACTAATACTGTGAAGTGAACTAATATCTTCCTAGAAATCGTTCTTATAGTGGAAACTTTTGAATATAATATTTTATCTATTGTTTATTACTAAAAGGTATATTTACATATATAACCCTTTCAATAAAACTCTCATGGGACTGTCAGGTCTTTAAAAGAGGTTCTGTAGGATTTTAAAGTAAAATTATTTAAAACCCTAGCATTGATAAGAAATATGATACTATAACCTAACTGAGTGAAATATCGGTGATAAGAGAAGGTTTGACTATAGTTTGGAAAAAATAATACTAACTAGGTTAGTGGTACTGTATTAAGTAATCAAATGAAAAGATAAGGCATTGTTTATAATTTAAATATTTTTGTAACATTAATGTTTTTTTACCTAAAATCGTTAAACAATGAACATAGAAAACTAATTATAACATCATAGGAAATGATTGCAGCTTCCCTTTTCAAAGTAATACAAAACAGTTATCATTAAACTTCTGTAGATACTGAGCATACTCCATAAACAAAATAAAGATATAAAATTAAATCACATATAAATAATAACAGTTAGAACCGGGATAATTTGTAAAAGGGGACAAATACCCAAAATATATTGTGCCACCCAACCATCTCCTAAAGCAGCCGAAGCAGCCGAAATTACTTTCTTAGGACCCCTGAGCCTATTCACTGAACCCCTAGGATGAAGATAATGTGTAACAGTACACACAGAACTTTCTGAAGTTAACGCTGAGTAGCAAAGTTAATTCAACAATTCCACCTTAGTTAACCCCTCATCAAATTCCTTATTTGCCTAACCTTTTATTTTGCAGCAGTCACAAGGTTGATTCACTTGGAATAGAATGTGGTGATACTGATGCTCAATTTGATGGTATTTATAATATTTCCTAGGTATTTGTGTCAATTTTGGAATTATATGAGCCACCTAATCCATTCCCCCTTCCAGGGAACATGACCATAATTTTAGGTATTTTGCTTCGTGCAACATCTAGAAAGTAAAATGCTAGTGCTGCAACTTGTGATTCGTCCTCTCATAGCTGCTCATTCCTCCTAGTAGGTCAGAAAACACTCTTTCAACAGTCTCCTTTGGATAGGTGTATCTTCTTTTTAATTATTGAAATAAATAAATATTCAATTACAGTTGTCCTTGACCAAATTGGTCATAATAACTTTATAATAATTCTAACATAATGTTTTCTCAAATTTTTTTATTTTATTTTTAGTTCTAGGTGGGTTACAAACACCCCCCCTTAAGTTAAACATAATCCTTGATGTTGCTTAAGTTTATTACGAGTCTTCTTGGAACATATTTGGATATGCCTCCTGAATATCACTCTCCAATTCCCATGTTGCTTCATCTGGACTGAGGTGTTTCCATTGCTCCTTTACCTGCCCAGTGGTGCTATTCCAAAGAAAAATTTACCTCTTGTCAATGATATGTTCCGGTTCTACCTGAAAATATCCTTCGGGTTATACCTGAATAACATTCCATTCGATCACATGAGTAGCATCGTGCACATAATTTTTCAATATGGAAATATGAAAGACATTATGTATTCTAATATTAGGTGGCAAAGCTAATTGATATACCACTGGCCCCACTCTTGCCAATATTTCGAATGGTCCACAATACCTGGGTGCTAATTTAGCACAAACCCCCAACTTAAAGGTTCTCTTTCTGGGTTTTACCTTAAGAAATACATGCTCACCTACTTGAAATTATTTCTGAGTTGTTTTAAGGTCTGCATGACTCTTTTGTCTGTATTGAGAAGCTTTCAAGTTGCTTTGTACCTATTTCACTATTAGTTCCAGTTATTTTAACAAGTTAGGTCCTAACATCAATCTGTCAACTGGATTACTCCATGTAATGGGAGTGTTACATTTCCTACCATATAATATTCTGAAAGGACTAAGTTTAGCCGAATCTTGCTAATGATTATCATACACAAATTCAACTAAGTGTAAATAATCTTCCCATTTCTTGGAATAGTCTCTAACATACATTCATAACATGTCTTCTAGTACTTGATTGACTCTTTCTTTTTGTCCATCTGTTTGCAGATGATAAGCAATACTGAAATTCAATTTAGTATCTAGTCCTTTAAATAATGTCTTCCAAATTTACCAGTAAACTTAGGATGTCTGTCAGAAATTATTACCTTCGGAATTCCATGAAACCAAAAATTTTCCTTCATAAAGACGTCAACAATGTTAGCAACTTTATAAGTTGTTTTAACAGGTATAATGTCAAAACCCCAAAATTTTCAAAAATTTAAAAACTTCTAAATAGCATAATTGTATGTTAACACAATCGTTAAATACTGATTAGTTAATGCTATTTATTTTGTAACTGTAAGATCTTTACTTGGTTGGAATGTTAGTTGATTTTTTCTTTCTTCAGTTTTCTGATTGTTCTCTGTTTGCAACAGCAAGTGGATATACTACGTTAGAATGGGCTTACTTAGCTGTAAAGCTAACGCACACAGTTTTCCTTTATCTTACAGATTGACAGGTAAAGTTTTTGGGATTGCTGCTAACAGATCATTCTAGA
>LPNX010095551.1:0-10937 GCA_001517045.1 Pseudotsuga menziesii
ATAAGCGACTCCTAGCTTAGCGACTACTAATACATAGCGACTACTAGCTTTCCTTCTAGCATAAGCATTTCTTTCTAGCATAAGCACACATGCTTATGCTAGAAGAAATGCTAGCACTCATTAGCTTTCCAGAAGAAAAACCCTGGGCATGGTGATTGGTGGTTGCTAGGTTATACCTTGGTCTTGTGCCATGTACTCTATTTTGAAATAAGCACATAGCACAAAATCAAGAAAAGCTAGTGACTCCTAGCTTTCGTTCTAGCCTAAGCATTTCCTTGTAGCATAAGCACACATATTTATGCTAGAATGAAAGCTAGTAGTCGCTAGCTTTCTACTAGATAAACCCTGGGCATGATGATTGGTGGTTGCTAGCTTATACCTTGAGCTTATGCCATGTGCTCTATTTTGAAAGAAACACATGGCACAAGATCAAAAAAAGATAGCAACTGCTAGCTTTATTTCTAACATAAGCATTTGCTTCTAGCATAAGCACACATGCTTATGCTAGAAGGAAAGTTATCAATCGTTGGCTTTTCAATAGAAAAACCCTAGCCATGGTGATTGGTGGTTGCTAACTTATACCGTAATCTTGCGCCATGTCCTCTATTTTGAAATAAGCACATGGCACAAGATCAAGGAAAGCTAGTGACTGCTCGCTTTCCTTCTAACATAAGCATTTCCTTCTAGCATAAGCACACATGCTTATGCTAGAAGGAAAGCTAGTAGTCGCTAGCTTTCCAATAGAAAAACCTTGGGCATGGTGATTGTTGGTTGCTAGCTTATACCTAGAGCTTGTGTCATGTACTCTATTTTGAAATCAGCACGTGGCACAGGATCAAAGAAAGCTAGCGACTGCTATCTTTCCTTCTAGAATAAGCATTTCCTTCTAGCATAAGCACACATGCTTATGTTATTGGAAATCTAGAAATCGCTAGCTTTCCAATAAAAAAACCCTGGGCATAGTGATTGGTGGTTGATAGGTTATACGTTGATCTTGTGCCATGTGCTCTATTTTGCAAGAAGATCACGGAACAAGATCAAGGAAAGCTAGCATAAGAATTTCCTTCTGGCATAACCACACATTCTTATGCTAGAAGGAAAATTATCAGTCGCTAGCTTTCCAATAGAAAAACCCTGGCCATGGTGATTGGTGGTTGCTAGCTTATACCTTGAGTTTGTGCCATGTGCTTTATTTTGAAAGAAGCACATGGCACAAGATAAAGGAAAGCTAGCGACTGCTAGCTTTCTTTCTAGCATAAGCATTTCCTTCTAGCATAAGCATAAGCACACATGTGCTTATGCTAGAAGGAAAGATAACAATTGCTAGCTTTCTAATAGAAAAAATCTAGCCATGAATGAAAGCTAGCAGTCATTAGCTTTCCAATTGATAACACTGTCCATGGTGATTGGTGGTTGCTAGCTTATACCTTCAGCTTGCGCCATATGCTCTATTTTGAAATAAACACATGGCACAAGATCAAGGAAAGCTAGCGACTGCTAGATTTCCTCCTAGCATAAGCATTTCCTTCTAGGATAATAACACATACTTATGCTAGAAGAAAAGCTAGCATTCGCTAGCTTTTCAATAGAAAAATCCTGTCCATGGTGATTGGTGGTTGCTAGATTATACTTTGAGCTTGTGTCATGTGCTCTATTTTGAAATAAGAACATGGCAACAGATCAAAGAAAGCTAACGACTGCTAGCTTTCCTTGTAGCATAAGAATTTCCTTCTATCATAAACACACATGCTTATGCAAGAAAGAAAGCTAACAGTCGCTAGCTTTCCAATACAAAAACCCTGTCCATGGTGATTGGTGGTTGTTAGCTTATACCTTGAGCTTGTGCAATGTACTCTATTTTAACGAATGCTACCTTTACTTCTAGCAAATGCATTTCCTTTTAGCATGACACACATGCTTATGCTAGAAAGAAATCTAGCAGTCGCTAGCTTTTCAATAGAAAAACCCTGGGCATGGTGATTGGTGGTTGCTAGCTTATACTTTGAACTTGTATCATGTACTCTATTTTCAAATAAGCACATGGCACAAGATCAAGGAAAGCTAGCGACTTCTAGCTTTCCTTCCAGCATAAGCATTTCCTTCTAGGATAATAACACATACTTATGCTAGAAAAAAAACTAGCAGTCGCTAGAATTCCAATAGAAAAATCTTGTCCATGGTGATTGGTGGTTGCTAGCTTATACCTTGAGCTTATGCCATGTGCTCTATTTTGAAATAAACACATGGCAAAATATCAAGGAAATCCAGCAACTGCTAGCTTTACTTGTAGCATAAAAAAAATTCTTCTAGCGACTGCACACATGTTTATGCTACAAGGAAAGCTAGCAGTCGCTAGCTTTCCAATAGAAAAATAATAAAAATCTCTTTAAGTTCACATTTCCTAAAGATTCATAATAGTATATCCCATAGAGACCATCATTTAACTTGTTAGATGAATAACTTTTGGACATGTCAACATGAGAGAATAAGTGTTTATAAATGACAAGCTTTAAAAACTCAGCGTCTTCTTCCACATTCACCTCATAATAAAACTTTCCATTACATAAAATAAGCACACATGCTTATGTTATTGGAAAGCTAGCAATCGCTAGCTTTCCAATAAAAAAACCCTGGGAATGGTGATTGGTGGTTGATAGGTTATATGTTGATCTTGTGTCATGTGCTTTATTTTGAAAGAAGAACACAGAACAAGATTAAAAAAATCTAGCATAAGCATTTTCTTCTGCCATAACCACACATTCTCATGCTAGAAAGAAAGTTATCAGTCGCTAGCTTTCCAATAGAAAAACCCTAGCCATATTGATTGGTGGTTGCTAGCTTATACATTGATCTTGTGGCATGTGCTCTATATTGAAAGAAGCACATGGCACAAGATAAAGGAAAGCTAGCGACTGCTAGCTTTCTTTCTAGCATAAGCATTTCCTTCTAGCATAAGCACACATGTGCTTATGCTAGAAGGAAAGATAACAATTGCTAGCTTTCTAATAGAAAAACTCTAGCCATGAAGGAAAGCTAGCAGTCGTTAGCTTTCCAATTGATAACATTGTCCATGGTGATTGGTGGTTGCTAGCTTATACCTTCAGCTTGCGCCATGTGCTCTATTTTGAAATAAACACATGGCACAAGATCAAGGAAAGCTAGCGACTGCTAGCTTTCCTCCTAGCATAAGCATTTCCTTCTAGGATAATAACACATACTTATGCTAAAAGGAAAGCTAGCAGTCGCTAGCTTTCCAATAGAAAAATCATGTCCATGGTGATTGGTGGTTGCTACATTATACTTTGAGCTTGTGCCATGTGCTCTATTTTGAAATAAGAACATGGCAACAGATCAAAGAAAGCTAGCGACTGCTAGCTTTCCTTGTAGCATATGAATTTCCTTCTATCATAAACACACATGCTTATGCAAGAAGGAAAGCTAACCGTCGCTAGCTTTCCAATACAAAAACCCTGTCCATGGTGATTGGTGGTTGTTAGCTTATATCTTGAGCTTGTGCCATGTACTCTATTTTTAATGAATGCTACATTTTCTTCTAGCAAATGCACTTCCTTTTAGCATGACACATATGCTTATGTTAGAAGGAAAGCTAGCAGTCGTTAGCTTTCCAATAGAAAAACCCTGGGCTTGGTGATTGGTGGTTGCTAGCTTATACTTTGAACTTGTATCATGTACTCTATTTTCAAATAAGCACATGGCACAAGATCAAGGAAAGCTAGCGACCGCTAGCTTTCCTTCTAGCGTAAGCATTTTCTTTTAGGATAAGAACACATACTTATGCTAGAAAGAAAGCTAGTCGCTAGCTTTCCAATAGAAAAATCTTGTCCATGGTGATTGGTGGTTGCTAGCTTATACCTTGAGCTTGTGCCATGTGCTCTATTTTGAAATAAATACATGAGAAAAGATCAAGGAAAGCCAGCGACTGCTAGCTTTACTTGTAGCATCAAAAATTTTCTTGTAGCGACTGCACACATGCTTATGCTACAAGGAAAACTAGCAGTCGCTAGCTTTCCAATAGAAAAATAATAAGAATCTCTTTAAGTTCACATTTCCTAAAGATTCATAATAGCCTATCCCATAGAGACCATCATTTAACTTGTTAGATGAATAACGTTTGAACATGTCAACATGAGAGAATAAGTGTTTATAAATGACAAGCTTTAAAAACTCAGCGTCTTCTTCCACATTCACCTCATAATAAAACTTCTCATTACATAGAATAAGCACACATGCTTATGTTATTGGAAAGCTAGCAATCACTACCTTTCCAATAAAAAAACCCTGGGCATGGTGATTGGTGCTTGATATGTTATACGTTGATCTTGTGCCATGTGCTCCATTTTGAAAGAAGAACACGAAACAAGATCAAGGAAAACTACCATAACCATTTCCTTCTGGCATAACCACACATTCTTATGCTAGAAGGAAAGTTATCAGTTGCTAGCTTTCCAATAGAAAAACCCTAGCCATGGTGATTGGTGGTTGCTATTCTTATGCTAGAAGAAAAGTTATTAGTCGCTAGCTTTCCAATAGAAAAACCCTAGCCATGGTGATTGGTGGTTGCTAGCTTATACCTTGAGCTTGTGCCATGTGCTCTATTTTGAAAGAAGCACATGGCACAAGATAAAGGAAAGATAGCGACTACTAGCTTTCTTTCTAGCATAAGCATTTCCTTCTAGCATAAGACTAGAAGGAAAGATAACAATTGCTAGCTTTCTAATAGAAAAACTCTAGCCATGAAGGAAAGCTAGCAGTCGTTAGCTTTCCAATTGATAACACTATCCATGGTGATTGGTGGTTGCTAGCTTATACCTTCAGCTTGCGCCATGTGCTCTATTTTGAAATAAACACATGGCACAAGATCAAGGAAAGCTAGCGACTCCTAGCTTTCCTCCTAGCATAAGCATTTCCTTCTAGGATAATAACACATACTTATGCTAGAAGGAAAGCTAGCAGTCGCTAGCTTTTCAATAGAAAAATCCTGTCCATGGTGATTGGTGGTTGCTAGATTATACTTTGAGCTTGTGCCATGTGATCTATTTTGAAATAAGAACATGGCAACAGATCAAAGAAAGCTAACAACTGCTAGCTTTCCTTGTAGCATAAAAATTTCCTTCTATCATAAATACACATGCTTATGCAAGAAGGAAAGCTAACAGTCGTTAGCTTTCCAATACAAAAACCCTGTCCATGGTGATTGGTGGTTGTTAGATTATACCTTGAGCTTGTGCCATGTACTCTATTTTTAACGAATGCTACCTTTTCTTCTAGCAAATGCACTTCCTTTTAGCATGACACACATGCTTATGTTAGAAGGAAAGCGAGCAGTCGCTAGCTTTCCAATAGAAAAACCCTGGGCATGGTGATTAGTGGTTGCTAGCTTATACTTTGAACTTGTATCATGTACTCTATTTTTAAATAAGCACATGGCACAAGATCAAGGAAAGCTAGCGACTGCTAGCTTTCCTTCTAGCATAAGCATTTCCTTCTAGGATAATAACACATACTTATGCTAGAAAGAAAGCTAGCAGTCGCTAGCTTTCGAATAGAAAAATATTGTCCATGGTGATTGGTAGTTGCTAGCTTATACCTTGAGCTTGTGCCATGTGCTCTATTTTGAAATAAACACATGACAAAATATCAAGGAAAGCCAGCGTCTGCTAGCTTTACTTGTAGCATAAGAATTTTTCTTTTAGCGACTGCACACATGCTTATGATACAAGGAAAGCTAGCAGTCGCTAGCTTTCCAATAGAAAAATAATAAGAATCTCTTTAAGTTCACATTTCCTAAAGATTCATAATAGCCTATCCCATAGAGACCATCATTTAACTCGTTAGATGAATAACTTTTGGACATGTCAACATGAGAGAATAAGTGTTTATAAATGACAAGCTTTAAAAACTCAGCGTCTTCTTCCACATTCACCTCATAATAAAACTTCCCATTGCATAGAATAAGCACACATGCTTATGTTATTGGAAAGCTAGCAATCACTAGCTTTCCAATAAAAAAATCCTGGGCATGGCGATTGGTGCTTGATAGGTTATACGTTAATCTTGTGCCATGTGCTCTATTTTGAAAGAAGAACACGGAACAAGATCAAGGAAAGCTAGCATAAGCATTTCCTTCTGGCATAATAACACATTCTTATGCTGGAAGGAAAGTTGTCAGTCGATAGCTTTCCAATAGAAAAACCCTATCCATGATGGTGATTGGTGGTTGCTAGCTTATACCTTGAGCTTGTTCCATGTGCTCTATTTTGAAAAAAGCACATGGCACAAGATAAAGGAAAGCTAGCAACTGCTAGCTTTCTTTCTAGCATAAGCATTTCCTTCTAGCATAAGCACACATGTGCTTATGCTAGAAGGAAAGATAACAATTGTTAGCTTTTTAATAGAAAAACTCTAGCCATGAAGGAAAGCTAGCAGTCGTTAGCTTTCCAATTGATAACACTGTCCATGGTGATTGGTGGTTGCTAGCTTATACCTTCAGCTTGCGCCATGTGATCTATTTTGAAATAAACACATGGCACAAGATCAAGGAAAGCTAGCGACTACTAGCACAAGATCAAGGAAAGCTAGCGACTGCTAGCTTTCCTCCTAGCATAAGCATTTCCTTCTAGGATAATAACACATACATATGCTAGAAGGAAAGCTAGCAGTCGCTAGCTTTCCAATAGAAAAATCCTGTCCATGGTGATTGGTGGTTGCTAGATTATACCTTGAGCTTGTGCCATGTGCTCTATTTTGAAATAAGAACATGGCAACAGATCAAAAAAAGCTAGCGACTGCTAGCTTTCCTTGTAGCATAAAAATTTCCTTCTATCATAAACATACATGCTTATGCAAGAAGCAAAGCTGACAGTCGCTAGCTTTCCAATACAAAAACTTTGTCCATGGTGATTGGTGGTTGTTAGCTTATACCTTGAGCTTGTGCCATGTACTCTATTTTTAACGAATGGTACCTTTCCTTCTAGCAAATGCATTTCTTTTTAGCATAACACACATGGATGACACACATGCTTATGTTAGAAGGAAAGCTAGCAGTCGCTAGCTTTCCAATAGAAAAACCTTGGGCATGGTGATTGGTGGTTGCTAGCTTATACTTTGAACTTGTATCATGTACTCTATTTTCAAATAAGCACATGGCACAAGATCAAGGAAAGCTAGCGACTGCTAGCTTTCCTTCTAGCATAAGCATTTCCTTGTAGGATAATAACACATACTTATGCTAGAAAGAAAGCTAGCAGTCGCTAGCTTTCGAATAGAAAAATCTTGTCCATGGTGATTGGTGGTTGTTAGCTTATACCTTGAGCTTGTGCCATGTGCTCTATTTTGAAATAAACACATGACAAAAGATCAAGGAAAGCCATCGACTGCTAGCTTTACTTGTAGCATAAGAATTTTTCTTCTAGCGACTGCACACATGCTTATGCTACAGGGAAAGCTAGCAGTCACTAGATTTCCAATAGAAAAATAATAAGAATCTCTGTAAGTTCACATTTCCTAAAGATTCATAATAGCCTATCCCATAGAGACGATCATTTAACTCGTTAGATGAATAACTTTTGGACATGTCAACATGAGGGAATATGTGTTTATAAATGACAAGCTTTAAAAACTCAGCGTCTTTTTCCACATTCACCTCATAATAAAACTTCTCATTACATAGAATAAGCACACATGCTTATGTTATTGGAAAGCTAGCAATCACTAGCTTTCCAACAAAAAAACCCTGGGCATGGTGATTGGTTCTTGATAGGTTATACGTTGATCTTGTGCCATGTGCTCTATTTTGAAAGAAGAACACGGAACAAGATCAAGGAAAGCTAGCATAAGCATTTCCTTCTGGCATAACAACACATTCTTATGCTGGAAGGAAAGTTGTCAGTCGATAGTTTTCCAATAGAAAAACCCTAGCCATCATGGTGATTGGTGGTTGCTAGCTTATACCTTGAGCTTGTGCCATGTGCTCTATTTTGAAAGAAGCACATGGCACAAGATAAAAGAAAGCTAGCGACTGCTAGCTTTCTTTCTAGCATAAGCATTTCCTTCTAGCATAAGCACACATGTGCTTATGCTAGAAGGAAAGATAACAATTGCTAGCTTTCTAATAGAAAAACTCTAGCCATGAAGGAAAGCTAGCAGTCGTTAGTTTTTCAATTGATAACACTGTCCATGGTGATTGGTGGTTGCTAGCTTATACCTTCAGCTTGCGCCATGTGCTCTATTTTGAAATAAACACATGGCACAAGATCAAGGAAAGCTAGCGACTGCTAGCTTTTCTCCTAGCATAAGCATTTTATTCAAGGATAATAACACATACTTATGCTAGAAGGAAAGCTAGCAGTCGTTAGCTTTCCAATAGAAAAATCCTGTCCATGGTGATTGGTGGTTGCTAGATTATACTTTGAGATTCTGCCATGTGCTCTATTTTGAAATAAGAACATGGCAATAGATCAAAGAAAGCTAGCAACTGCTAGCTTTCCTTGTAGCATAAGAATTTCCTTCTATCATAAACACACATGCTTATGCAAGAAGGAAAGCTAACAGTCGCTAGCTTTCCAATACAAAAACCCTGTCCATGGTGATTGTTGGTTGTTAGCTTATACCTTGAGCTTGTGCCATGTACTCTATTTGTAACGAATGCTACCTTTACTTCTAGAAAATGCATTTCCTTTTAGCATGACACACATGCTTATGTTAGAAGGAAAGCTATCAGTCGGTAGCTTTCCAATAGAAAAACCCTAGGCATGGTGATTGGTGGTTGCTAGCTTATACTTTGAACTTGTATCATGTACTCTATTTTCAAATAAGCACATGGCACAAGATTAAGGAAAGCTAGCGACTGCTAGCTTTCCTTCTAGCATAAGCATTTCCTTTTAGGATAATAACGCATACTTATGCTAGAAAGAAAGCTAGCAGTCGCTAGCTTTCCAATAGAAAAATCTTGTCCATGGTGATTGGTGGTTGCTAGCTTATACCTTGAGCTTGTGCCATGTGCTCTATTTTGAAATAAACACATGACAAAATATCGAGGAAAGCCAGCGACTGCTAGCTTTACTTGTAGCATAAGAATTTTTCTTCTATCAACTGTACACATGCTTATGCTACAAGGAAAGCTAGCAGTCGCTAGCTTTCCAATAGAAAAATAATAAGAATCTCTTTAAGTTCACATTTCCTAAAGATTCATAATAGCCTATCCCATAGAGACCATCATTTAACTTGTTAGATGAATAACTTTTAGACATGTCAACATGAGAGAATAAGTGTTTATAAATGACAAGCTTTAAAAACTCAGTGTCTTCTTCCACATTCACCTCATAATAAAACTTCCCATTACATAGAATGCCAATCTTTTCTCTTGTTACATGAGAATTATGTCCAAACACAATGTATAGTTCAATGCGCTTTGTGTCAGTGATTATTTTAGCACCCATTTGCATTTCATAGTTCAATACATCTTCCATCCTCTCAAATTCCTGGTGTATTTTCTCTATATCTAAAAAAATTGGATTTCTCTTTTATGATGGTCTACCTCTATACCAAGCCGGTAGATGTTGCAAGTTTGTTGAATTGTAGCAACAAGGGAATGCAAATTGTAATTATTCTTTCCACGGAACCTCTTCAAGAGACAACTTGAAGTTTTTATGATATCATCTTTACATCTTACCATGGATTTGTCATTAATGTTATTTTCCCAGCACCATTTCTTCCTTCTGAATTTTGGTTTATCCTCCCACTTCTTGTAAACTGAGAGAAGACTAAAAAGGTCTCCATCGAGATGGAAGAAACAAAGTTTTAAACAATCAGACTCTGATTTTTCTACCTCTGTACCAACCTTAAAAAATATCCTTCTTGCAATTTCCATCAAAGCTCCAAGTACAAGGCCCTCCTTACATAAACCCTGATAAAAATTGTCCAAAGTAATCGTTCCTAATCAAGGTTGGATAACCAACTTCACAAGTTTCAAACATAATTCAGTTAATTTCAGAACTTCCTGGCCACAAATCATTACACCTAACTGCACTAAATATTTATCATCCATACTAATTGTCTCTTGGCTTGAAGATTGAAAAAAATCCAAAGATTCAAGATCGTGAATGGGAGACAAGAAGGACATAAGATATTGAATAAGTGTACTTCTTTTCGAGTATGGGATTCGTTGGTCTGTATTCAAAGCCACATTCAACTACATATCTTTCAAATCACCAGAAGAAGCCTATGGAATATTTAAAGTGCCCAAATTTTGCTTCATTTTTTCTTCAATTAACCAATCCCATTGAAACTTCAAGTCCATCGAGTAAGAGTCACAGATTCGGTTCTTGTTGCGCACTGTCACCATCAATACTTCACCTATGCAGCTTGAGACCTTCAAAATATTATCTTTACAAATATCGAATTCTAAAGAACCTAAATCAATGAGAAATTCCTTTATCCTACTGTTGGCCCAGGTGCTTAAATTTATTTCGTCCCAAGTTCCTGCACGATTCCAGACTGATCCCAAAGGCACTGATTGTTGTTTTTGATTTGATAAATCCTCCACCGAGAGTTTGCAGGGAGTGAAAAGTTGTGTCGCTTCGGTTGTGGTCATTACTAAACCTTGTTTTCCATAATTATTCATTTTTACATTGTAATGAGGAAAATACCTTGCAATGCCTAGAGTACCATCCATTGCTTGAGTCCACGTTGAATTCAAATATAGATTCTCATAACACTCTACTTCAACATGTCCATATAATATTTTACTAGAACAAACCGTTATGTTTTAGGTGCTAAATCACAGGATATTTCTGGGGGTGTGGCTGGAAGTTTGGCGTCTACCTTCACTCTTTCTCGACCACATGGATCCTCTACAAGCTGCTTTGAAGCAGTGGCCGTGATGTTTTCCACCTTCTCATCATAAAACATGAGCCATT
>LPNX010095571.1:1632-19392 GCA_001517045.1 Pseudotsuga menziesii
GAAGTTACATATACATCAACACACCTCAAGCATTGTAAATACCGTAATAAAATATTTTCAGAGCCCACTCCCCATCCCCCCTGGGGGATTTTGCGTCGGTGCACTTTTTGCATGGTTTTGTTTTTGTTAGTGTAGTTTTACTTTATAGATCAGTATACTTTGCTATTTCAAGTTTCAGATTCATTGCAGAGTAAGACAAATACTAACCCCACAACTTCCTGAGTTACCCGAAAGGGGAAAGAGATGCGTGGTAGGCTTAATCAGAAAACCTTTGACTTTTAGTTCATTGTGTTAATTTTTTGTTTCTCATTTAAAATTAACCCCTCCTTACTTTCTCGATTGAGGTTCATTTGAACCGAAAGAGATTCTTGGAGGTTCATTTTTCCTTTTTAACAAACCAACACAGCTTTTAAAATCCTTAAAAGTTACCAAGGCTCCGTTATGTATGCTCTGCACAGTTGTGGTTCAACCGACCAGTTGGATGCATCAAAAGCAACATGGGTGACTAGTTTAAATCAGTCTCACTTTCAATTAACCTCCCAACAACGAAAATCCAGCATTGTGTTTTGCTTCATGTGGGAAAATTGTACAAAGGAAGCGAGAACAATTGAAAAGTGACCGCGGGGCCCCGTCAGGCTACATCGTTGTTGGTGTAGTGTTGGACATCCCTCCGTGACTCCATTCAGCCCACATTTTCTCGTGTGCTACCACACTTAGTGAGTCTGGACATATTCCTTGTAACTTTGTGGTATATTGAATCCCCCTCCCTCACAATCCATTCATAAACTTAAAATCAACCAAAAGCAGTTGCAATACACTCAGCACTCCAACAACACTCCATTTTCAGCACTAGTCTACATCATACAATCATTGTGCTTAAAGTGAATCTTATGTGGATGGATTAATTTGTATTTCATGTTGTTTTCTTAATCACTATTGCAATCTCTTGAGTCACTTTCATAAATACTCCTAAACAACTTACTCAATCATAAACTAACATCTAAAGCTTAATCAGCCTTAGTAACTCATAGGGTCTACCCCCTTGGCTTCGTTAGGAGTTTGCCTAAACGGAGGAGTCAAGATCAAGTGATAGTAATTGACTCGAGACTTGCCCCCAAGGACGCACTTAGTGGCTTGAAGATTTATGCCACGCCAACCTAACCCCCTCAGGTGAGTGAAAGGCGGCAACAGACCCCACACCGAAATTGCCTCCAAAGCCTTTTATTAACAATACTCAGGAAAATAATGTAAAATTCTTTTGAATATAGAAAAAAAACGAACAACACGAGACCAAGGCGGCGTTTCTGAAGATCGCGGCTAGGTTTTGCTGAGGGCTTCGGCCTCCTGCCGCCCCTCCAGCGCTCTCACGGCCTCCAGTCCTCCTTCGTGGCTCATCTCTGCGTTGCATCTCCCATGGCGGCCTCCAAATCGCCCTCCAGTTCGCCATCCGCCTCCAGATCGCCCTCCAGATCGCCCTTGCGGCCTCCAGATTGCCCTCCGCTTGTTGTTGCAGCCGCCATGAACTCCGTGGCTGTCCCGATCAGCGCCGCTCCAGATCCGGTTTCCTCTCTTCTCAAGGACGTGGCCTCTCAACGAAGGGTCTGCCCTATGGCCTCTAGTCGGGGGGAGTCCTCTGTTATGCCCGCTGCCATTCCAGAAGCCCCAGCGATCTCCATCCAGATGCCGAAAGAAGCCCTGGAGTTTGCTTCTGAGTTTAGCAAGACAGCCTTGGTTTGCAGATTCAATGGATTCTGGCCTAGCCTGGCAGATCTCCGAACCTGGATCTCTTCTGCTTGGTCTCCTCTGATTGATGGTGAGGTTGTTGCTTGCCCTTGTGCCAAGGGTTTCTTCGTGGCTATTTTTGATTCCAATGGTGATAGATTCAAGGTTTCTAGCTCCGGGCCGTGGTTCTGGGGCAGAGCGGGGCTGTCCATGAAGCCATGGACCCCTGACTTTGACCCATCCACGGCCTCCATCTCCACCGCTCCGGTCTGGGTGAGACTCCCTTCTCTTCCCCTGCATTTCTGGGAGGAAAAATCTCGAGGCTATTGGAAACGGTCTCGGGAAATTTCTTTGCAATAGTCCAGATGAGAGTATAGACCGAACCACGTTTGCAAGGATCTGTGTAGAAATGGACTTCAAAAATGGATTCCCAGCAGAAATCAATCTCCTCGGCAAGGGCTACTCTTGGACCCAGAAGATCGACTACGAGAATCTCTGCTTCAGATGCAGAGTCTGCTTTGAAACAGGGCATATAGCCCGTAACTGCGAGAAATCATCAGGAAAAAGAAGATTGCCACGAAGCCAAAGGCCCACTTGGTGGAAAGAAGCACCTCCGAAGAAGCAAGTTGAAGGGAAGACCCCGGCACCAGTCCCAGAAGAGGAAGCCGATTCCGCCCCCAAAGAACTTGCTCAGAAGACAGACCCAGTAGAAATACCTCCGCCCACGTCGCCAAAGCCAAACCAGCGAGTCTCAAGCTGGGCTGATATTGCCGATGCCAAAGAAACACAAGGTCAAACGGGAAACCACGAGCAAGGCCAAAGCAGCGAATGGCAGACCGTATCAAAAAAAAAAAAAAAACCCATCCAACATCGGACAGATATAATGACACGAAGCCGAACTGGCTCTGCATAATTGTAGCTGATTATCTATGTATCAAGCTTTCGGTAGCTAAATACCGGCACTAATATAATCTACCCCTATGCTTCTGTCAAAAAAAAAAACAATACTCAGGAAAATATTACAGTGATTGCAAGCAGAGGTTCCACCTTTTGATGCCTTACAATGGAAAAATGCCTTTGTTATAGAGAAAAACCAAGCAAAGGGGGGGCACATGGGCCACGGAAGCTGACTGGGGATAATTTGAGTTTGAGAGGGAGTTAATCCCTTGATTCGAGCAAGTTAAAGCGAGTTGCACTCAAGAAAAATGAGCCACCTCTCAAGAGGTAGGTGCAACCTCTCTTTCGAATCTCCAGAATACGCTGGATGGTTACTACACAAGCTAATACGCCCCCTTCTAAGGAGAAAAACATCACCTTGATCTGGAAAACTCATACTGATTAGATTTGATGTCAAATGTCGATTAGAATCATCAGTTAACTCTTATTTGATGTTTAGTTAACTTCCTTGAACTACGAACATGTCTCCGACATGTTTCCACTGATTAAGGAATTTGTCTTTTTCCTCTATTTTCCATTTTTTTGGTCTTTTTCTCCATTTTCGAATAATATTCAATTTTGGAGATAAATACTTACTCGAAAACTTAGGAAAGTGGGTGCTCTAGTGTGAAAACGAGCAACCTCGTGGAAAATTCGGATTCTAGACCGCACTTTTATTACATTTTTTATTTTCCCAATTAAATTATTAAAAAATAGCCTAATTTTACGGGAAAAAAATTCTCAAAACTTAAAATAAATCCTAGGGAGGACCTAGAACATGTCCATATGACTCAATAATAATGTCAAGCACGTTCATATGCATTGACAAGTGAACTTTAATAACCTCCCAGGGTTTAGCCACCAAGACGACCATTCCAGCTTTGGAGGAGCAGGTGAAAAACTCGAAATTATAAGTCGTTTATTCAACATCATAACAAGGAAAAAACACCTTAGAATACCCAAATTTATTTTTAAGTCCTAGGAAGGCAAGTTCTTTACAAAAAAACCCATGCTAGCATATTTTATACAATCTCCCCGCAAGGTCTGAACATGTGGTAAAAAAGTGAAAAAAGGGCCTTGGAAGGCCTAAATGGACTTCTGAACTCTGAATTTGAACAAGTACTTGTTCATTTTTGGCGGCTCACTTGAAAGTCCAACTGAGTGCAACTCAGGTGGTAACAAGTTGGACATTAACAAAAATTATCTTATCTTATCTTTATGTATATTAGTATAATGCTAAGTTGCGCGAAACGAGGAATCGAGGAAACATGACCCACCAAAATTTTGGAAACAAGGCAACGCGATATATATATATATATATATATATAATAAAATATTGTGAAACATAAATGATAAAATTATAAATCAAGCGGGATGACGTAATGCAACTAGTAATCTCCAAAAACAACCTTTATAAATGAGGCTAGTACATATATATCCAAAATCATCCTTTATATATGAGGTTGCAAGTACAATGCAACATAGAAATAAAGAGTAAAAATTGTAACACTAAAGATTAATAGTCTTCAACTTCTTAGTCATAATCCTCCTCAAAAATAGAACGAGAAGCATGTTGAGTATCAAAATGTGTAGTGAAAGAAGGAAGGCCAATTCCACTTCTCGGTTCCTCATTGACATTCAAGGAAGCAAGAAAGATCTCCAAGTGATCCACATCCCATTCTTTAGAAGGCCCAATGTTATATTTTGGACCCTTACGCGATGTAAGGCAAAGGTTGGAGTGCACAAAAACAAAATCCTCAGCTTTGTGTAAACCCAACTTGTTGCACTTCACATAATGAATAAAACCATAAGTACTCCAATTTCTCTTTGTTGATGAAGAGCTTGCCACCTATGAAAGAATGTGAATGGCAATGTTTTGCAAATGTACACCATTTTCTCCATGACAAATCCCCCCACCTAATTGGACTCATTGTGCTTCTCTCTTCCAAAGCTACTACATCTGAACATTCATTGAATCCTCCAGCAAAATTGGCAAATTCTTCCTTCACCTCCCTCTTTAGATCAGCTAGAAACATTCTCATAAGGGTTGCTTTAGCTCCAATGACCACCTCTCTATCCCTATGTGGTGCCTTCCTCTTCCCATTTCTTTGAGCAATGAGCTCTTCATCATAGAATTTTGGGTTTAGGGCATGTGCTAAAGTATGCAATGGAGTGTTGAAAGTGTTCCACCTGTCAACCATAATTCCCTACACCAAATTAGCAAAATCAGCATCAACAAATAATAGTTGGGAAGACTCCTGTGAAAATATTTCCATAGTTTTCTCAACCATGGTATCCACGACATCATAAACCTCTCTGACAAAAGGTTGGCCTGAATCGGCATTGTTGTCACATATATAGTAGTTGGGCTACCATTGTTCCTAAGCAATGTTGAGCATATTTTTGAGCCAGTCCTTTACTTTGAGATCAATAGATGATGAGCTTATAGTTGATGATCACTCTTAGTTAGTGGATCCAAAGCATTTAGCTGATTAGTTTCATGCCATGACTGAGCCTCATGACCCCAAATTCGATGACTGAGATAGCCATTTTCATATCCCAGAGTAGAGATTATGACAGTGCCCATGATATACAGCAGCAGTGTCCAATGCCTCCAAGTTGTTCAAGTCGGATGCAGGTATATGACCCAGGTGATATATGGATATGTACATTTGGATTTTGGTTATGCTCTATTGTCTATTTTAGTAGTGAGACATGGTTGATAGTGGTTGTATGTTAGCGATAGTTTCATGGTTTTGATTGAAATCTAAAAAGATAAGTGATCTTGTTGCTATGTTCAAGAGATTCTTTTGTATACTCATTGGTCATGCCCTACTTTTAGTATGGATTCGTTCATTTTCCTTTTAACGACACAACTTTCTAGCCTTGGCACCATCTTCGCTATCTCCATCCATCTGTTGCCTTCCCTCCTTGTTTAAACCTGACTTGTAGCTTGACTAGTGACATCTAGGATTTCCCCCACTTTCACCTCTATGTTGGAATGGGTCTCTATGTCAAAAATGTGTCTCGGTGTCGGTTTGTGTGATTCTTATCACAAGGTTTGTTTTCCTCTAGGTCTTGAAGATAAGTATTCTTAGTCAAAAGTGTCTTTAGACACTAAGGCATCAAAACTTAAATGCTTTATCTAAATGGATGCCTAGCCAGCAAAACAAAAGTGTTTTTAAACAGTGTTGCAAATAAAACGTAAAAGTCAGCTAATTGCCAAGAGACGAGCAATCATCCTTTGTATGATGTGAGGTCGTTTGCCCCCAAAGGGCAACAGGGTGGTCACTCCATCGTACCTATGGACGGTGACAGGAAATGGAGGTCATACCGAGTCATTATCTAAGGCCCGTCGGGATATTCAGGGCACCTACTCTTGGAGGATGGTTAGTTAATTAAATGGTTAATAAAGTAAATGTTTTAAAAGAGTTAATGGTCAAGGGATGAGCACTCATTCATTGTATAATGTACGGCTCATTTTCCCCTACAGCGCAACAGGGTGAGGCTAACCTATGAGGGTTATGTCTTTGTCATTTTTTAGAAGCTTAGAAAGCTTTCCAAAACACCTCCCTTTGGAGGTTAACTAGTGTCTTTTGTTGTGCAAATAAATTGTTTCAAAAAGGTTGCTTGTCTAAAGTCTAGTGGAGCATTCTCACTATTCCACCCATCTGTAAGACACCGCCATTACCTATTGTTCACCTAGTCTGGCTTATGTGTTGTATGGATTCCCTTTTCCTTCAGCCTCGATGCACACAGTGTCGAGTATCAAGTCATTCCCATGGCCTTACCTTGTTTTAATCACCTTCACCCTTGACTAGCAAAATGGCCAAATCTATGAATGAGTATACACTAGAGGGGTTTAGAGCAACTAATTACTTTGATTTAGATATACTATTTATATTTATTATGCTTATAATCACCAGTAGAAGCCACTTATGCTTGAGTCTTACTATTAACATAAATAATTGAACATGCATATCCATTTTGTAATTTGCAATATCAGAGATTTTCATTTGGATCATCTTTTTTATCATTCTTAACCTTGTCAACTCAATTTGACCAAGTCAAAAAAAACAGTGCAAAAATCTGAACTTGAAACTATGTAAAACTTGAACTTTTGGTGGCCTAAAAATGGGTTTTTATGCCCTGAAATGACAAGAAATTGCATATTTATAAAATACCAAACTAATCTACTATGAATGAAAGCCCTAAAACAAGGGTTTTATTCACTATACAGTGATTAAAACCTAGTTTTAAAACAGTGACAAAAATATGAGCGAAAATGCAAAATACAAAATAAAACTCTGAATAAATGAATGGATCTTGGAGATAAAATGCAAGATAGGTGCTTGGCCTGGAAGGCCCTCTTCCAAACTCTTGAATCTGCAAAATAACTGTGAGAAATCTACAAAATACAGCAAGAGGTGAGCAAAATAAAAAGATCTACAAAGACCTTTGTAGATCTAGCTAAAACTACTCACAAATAGATGTAAATAACCATTCACAACTAAATCCCCTTTGCAAAGACCTTTGCAAGGGGCATCTATGCATGTATAATGAAAAATAAACTCACAAGTGAAAATGTTATACCTCAGATTTGAAAATGGAAAGCCAACACCATGAGACAAGAGTTCCTCCAAAGATTTTACTTGATTATGGCCCAACTAGGGCAAAGTTTGATACAAAGAGCCTCTTAGGGCTTGAAAGAGAATAATAGAGAAAAGAGGGAGAAGAGAGAGTATTTTGGCAGCATAACCATGCTCCCAAGAATGATCATAAAATGGCAGGAGGGGTCTCTCTTTTATAGTTGAAAAGATCCCAAACCCACTCCCAAATCAAGGGTCCAAAACATAGATCTAAACTCTAGCCCTCCTCCACCCTTAGATCTAGGTGTGTTGACTTTGCAAGCCATCCACCAATCATAAGCAAGGGTGCCTCTTCAAATCAATGGTAAAAAAGATAGATCCATGTCACAATGAAGCTTAACCCTTAGATATAGGGTTTCCATGACTCAAGTGGGGCCCCCTTTTGACTCAAATTTTAATTTTTATTATTTTAATTTTTTATTATTTTTGTTTTTAATCTTTTATTTTTTAATCTTTTATTTTTATATTTTATTTAATCTTTTATTTTTTATCTTTTATTTTTAAAGTTTCTATCTTTTTATTCTTTTATTTTTTATTTGGGGCCTCCTTTGACTCAAATTTGACTTTTTATTCTTATCTTTTATAATTTATTTTTTATCTTTTTAATCTTTTATTTAAATCTTTTATTAAGGCAAGAGGAGCGCCCCACTTAGGAAATCTTCAAAAATTTATTTTGACCATGGGGGGTTTATTTAAATAAAAATTAACTATGCTTAGCCACCTCCCAAACTTAATTACCATGGCCTTATTTGATTTTTTTCCTTCAAAATCAAATAATTTAATTTTTCACCCTTGAAAATTAAATTAATTTCCTAATTAAAAATACCTTGTCTTAACCAAAATTGGTCTAACTTCCCAACCCTTGTCAGAATGACATGAGACTTGAACCAATAGCTTATGGGGTGTCATAGCATTTTCATTTGCATTCATAGCCCCTATTACAAAATGCCAAGGTTCAAAAGATTACATTATTACATCAAAACTTAATTAATTAACCACCAAATGGTAAAGTTAATTAATTAAAAAAAATTAAAAATTAAAATTAAAATCCTAACGAAATTCCGCAAGACTACAAGATATGGCTAGCATGGTCATGGACAACAACTTGAAACCTTAGCCACCTCATGGGCTTGATTATCAGAACGTCAATTCACCACTTTGGAGGATTTGTGAGTGAAAAACCCAACCAATTAAAATTGTTAATTAACAAATTTAACTGGAAGGAGAAAAAAACACTCAGTGAAGAGGACTTCCCTGATAATAAAGTCCATGGTGACATCCTTAGAGGAATGACCCATGCTGACATATAAAGTTACATTAATTGTCCCACGCAGGGGAGCGGACATTTCGTGTACAAAAGGGGCATAATTGCCCTGCTGAGTGAAAAATCCCTAGAATTTTTCCATGGTACAAACTGCACATAATGTACATCTTCAATGTACATGAGGTTGCCACCTAGTTGATATAGGTGGGCAACAACATATATTGTATTAGGTATTTATATAAGTAAAAAATTGGTTCAAAGTAATCATCTTTGGCCAAGTCTCCTAAGGTAACAATTATAAAATACAAAGTGAGGTGAGATATCATCTTTGACCAAGTCACTTATGAAACATTTACAATGAGGTAGGTGAACTACAAAATATAAAGTACATAAGGAATAAAATACAAATATAGTACATAGTTGAATCAGCTCCACTAACAACTAGAGACTAAGTCTCATCAATTTCTCCCTGCTAAGATGAAATTAACCCAAATTCCTACTAATGAATCAATGATACAACCATTCCAATGAAAGATATCATAGTTTGCAAGAGCTATGTATTCACAGGATTGACCCATTTGGAAGTGTTTTCACTCAAAATCATCCGCCATGAAGTTTTCACTGACTTCAAAAGAGAGTCGTCTGAGTCAACAACTAGGGAAGGTGTTTGTCACCAAAACAGTTCCTCTCGCTTCTATGTCAGTATGTTTCTGACCTAAGGGGGGGTCCCTAATGACTTGAAATAAAAATCCTTCAAAACCAGCTATAAGAAGCTTCAAATCTGCAATAAAAACTTGTTGCATCTACAGTAAAAGTTTGATTTCTGCATGTTTATCCCTCTAACAACTGCCAGCAAGCATATACCTCAGATTTGCAAGAATATACTTCAAATACAAACTTGCACTTCACAAATCTGCTACAAAATTGCTCCAAATCTGCAATATAGCTCGCAGATATGCACTAAAATAACTCAAAAACAGCAGATAAAGTCTGATTCCAAAACAGTGAACAAATTACTCTTTTAAAACTAATTTTTTTACTAGTGCCTTTGTCTGATGGGTGTGGAAAGTAGAAAGAAAAGCATTTCAACAAGGAAAATGAATCTTGTTGAATAAGAAAAAATCGCATAATCCTTTGAATACTACCTGCATTGCGCAGCAATCTTGCCCTTGCCCATTTTTAAGTCATTTCTAACAACCAATACCTACAAAACAAAAATTCATAACAACAATGATAATTCAGTCAACACAACTTGAATTAAGATTTGGGTTAGGAATCAGGATAACCCCTAATATTTTCCATTGATAACATCAATCATGGTTCAGAACTCTGTAATCATATCAAAAAGACACAATATTCTAAATATAATTACCTATATTCGAATTATTTCAATTTTAAATGTCTCATAAGTACTTGTATCTACATAACGACTTTCTAAAATCAGATATATGTCAAAGAACTAAAACAAATATTACATTAGATAATTTTATAAGCATGATGGCACTCCCTGTATATAAACCCCTGCTAAGGAATTCAGAATATAATAGACAAACTAAAATCCTGAGTCAAAATTCCTATCCCTTTAAGAGCCAAGTAAAGCAGGAAAACTTTTCTGGCATATATTCCCATCTAGTTATTTTTAGTAAACAGCAATCGAGTTCAGTGACACATTTCCATGTTTTTGATTATGTAAACTCGCAAGCTGTTGATAACGTGTTCCATATCAATGTTCATAGGAACCCCATCAGATTGTTCAGAATTGATCAGAAAGGTGACCCCATCTGTAGACTTCAGTTATTTCAAAACAATCTATAAACTGGTATTTGGATCATATCTTCAATCAAATAGGACATGTGTCATCATGACTACTTTCGAATCTTTTGTATGAGCCCTGACAGTATTGAGATGGTTTTGAGTCATCAAACAGGCTGATTAATTGCAAATGAGACCAAATGTGGGCCTTTCAATCATTACCTAACCCTATCGTAGGGTCTAATGTAATTTTGATTTAGCACAAATGTAGCAGGAAATGTTGTTTGTTGTATGGACCCCTTCAATATTCTAACAAAATTCTCAAAGGGCATGGATTTCTTGAGTGACAATAAACCTCGTTGCTTCCACTTTAGTTTGCATTTCATTTTCTTCACCAAATAAATAGCAAGCTTAAGTAAAATGTTCCATTTTTTTTTTGGAGAGGAAGACTTTTTCAAGTTTTATGGTGGCCAAAATCTAAAATTATAACTTGTAACCAAAAAGCTTGAAAAAATTCAAAGAAAACTCCAATGATCTTAATATGTGTTACCACCTGAAAATGCAAAGTCCAATTGCATTTTCATAAATATTATCGATGGTAGCATTTCACCAAGGCATGTGTACTTCGACAGCTTGGGTTTATCTTTTCTTTCACATGATTGGGGGTGTTACAACATGTTTCTACATTGTGATTTTGACCACATCACTTGTGAAATTTTTCACAACTGTCAAGCTTGCAGGATATTCATGCCTAGACAGTTGGATGGGCAGGTGGTGTTACAGCTTGATTTAGCACTTGAGTGGGAGAGTCTTAACCCACTCGTGCTAGCAAAGAGAAACTATAGGAGAAGGCACAACTGTCACCTTAGTGCCAACGCCCCTCTTTTTTTACCTAATCTCAAATGTCAAGGGGAATTTAGCACTTGAGTGGGAGAGTCCTAACCCACTCACACTAGCTAAGATCAACTATAGGAGAAGGCACAATTGTCATCCTAGTGCCAACTCCCCTCTTTTTTGACCTACTCTCAATGGTCAGGGGGGGCTTCCCATATTGATTAAGAGTGCCAGTAGAGATAATTAAAATATGTTTAAGTTGTATAAGTAAAGTGTTGGACATTGGGTTCAACGCTCCTCGTGAGTTTCGTGTCATGGACTAATCGCCTCCCGAGATCTTAACTCTGGCGACTGTGGCAGAGATTAACACTTGCGGGTTTTGGTCTAACGGTAATCGTGAGTCCAACAAATGGTATCTGAGCGACAGGTCAAAGGTTCGAAACTCACTTGGTTCGCATTGGGGGGGAGATTGTTGGACATTGGGTTAAACACTCCCCATGAGTTTCGTGACATGGACTAATCGCCTCTCGAGATCCTAACTCTGGCGATTGTGGCGTAGATTAACACCTACGGGTTTTGGTCTAACGGCAATCGTGAATCCAACATTGGACCCCTAATACATCAATACCACCCATTTGGATTGCAAACATTGGGCTATCCAATGAATACTCACCCATAGTAAGCTTAATACTGTGGCACTTCCTTGAACAATTTATGGTACCTCCATCTGCAATCATTACTTGATATTTTGTGCAGGATATATAAAGCAATTTAGAAGTTTGGCTAATCTGCAGTCAATGAAGTTATGGGTACTACCATAGTCAATCAACATTGTTACCTTTCTCTTTTTGATAAATCCTTCCATCTTGATAGTTTGAGGACTACTAATGCTGGCCAATGCATGACAAGGTATGGTTGGAGCTGTGTCTTCTATATCTACCTTTTGAGTTTGTCCCAGATTTGAATCATCTTCCTCTTCATAGTCTGTGTAGAATAATTTCTTGTCACTACACGTATGCCCCTTACTGTACTTGTTGTCACAATTGAAACATAGTCTTGTTGCTCTTTTTTCCTCCACTTGTTGAGGTGTCAACCTTGTAGGATTAGGCTAAGTGGAGTGGGACGAGAAACATTTCCCTCTCTGTAGGTGTTATTGGCAGCTCTTCTAGTGGCCATATTGTTACTTTCATGCCCTCCTTCTAGCACAATATTTTTACTTTCAATTTTCTTTGCCAAACTAAAAGCATTCTCCAATGATTTAGGTTCAAAGATACGTACCTCATGTTGAATATTCTCCTTTAAAGTGCCCATACAGAGATCCAACAAATTATCTTTTGGAATGTTCTTCACTCTAAGACTTAACTTCTGAAATTGCAGCCTATTTGATGTGCTCTGTAACTGGACCTTTTTGCTTGAGATTCATCAATTGGCTAAAGAATGTGTTGCTCTTGATATCCTTATAATGTAAAATCAATTCATCTATAAATATAGACCAACAGACAATAGAGCCCTTTTTACGGTAAGCCTGGTGGGTTAGCTCAAGTGGTTGAGAATTATTTACGCTAGCAAGAAGGTCTCGAGGTCAAATCCCCGGGTGGCTATGCAGGGGTCTCACTCAATGTCCCCACTGGGTTAGGCCCCGTAATCAAAGCCAATGGTTTACCTTAGGTACCATCCTAAAAAGAATGGGGAAGTACTAGAGGGTTTCCCGAGAGATGTTCCATCTTGAAAAGAAAAAAAGTCTTTTTTACGATCACAAAGCCTTTGGTACCATACAAATTAATTAGGCTTTAAATACAAGGAGGCAATGGTTACCTTTTGTAAAGTCGGCACTTGGTGTAGATCAAAGAATTGCTCCATATGGAATATCCATGTTATTGGATCGTTGTGATCAACCTTTCTCATATCAATCTTGGGAATCCATTGATTCCTTTGCCCCAGGTTGAATCCATGTGGATAATGGAGTGATGAATGATAAAGTGTCAGAGAATCAAACCTCTTATTTTATAATTGCTTTTCAACTTTCTTCATCTATGACTGGAACAAGTCCTTCTCCTCCTCCTTATCCTTTTCTTGAGGAGATGAATTAGGGAGAAAGCTATGTCTTATCTCATTTAGCATTGCCTTCACCTCTTGAAGATCCATCTTTGCAAGATCCTCTTTCCTAGCCATCTCACTGATCATCTTTTCCAGATCCTCTTTACTAGCCATATTTTCCATATTCTTTTGTATATTCTCTTTGAATTCTAGGAATTCAACATTATTTACCATAATTTTATTGTGAAGGATTCCTAATTGGTTGGAAAATTTGGACAACTCATAGTTCACTTCATCCTGCTTCTCTTGTGCCACAATGGAGCCTTCAAGAGGTTTAAGGGAGTAGAAATTTTTGCTCTACCTCTTTCCATTTTATCTCACTAATATTTAATAGTTACTCTTTATCCTACTTTTTGAATCACCCAAATATGACCTTCCAATCAAAAGTTATGCAAAATTCAAATTAACATACCTTTTAAAACCTTGATTTCGACTTTCCAACTGAGGTAAATCTACAATTTCAACCCCTTTGAGTATGAAATTTTTTTTGTAGTAGTTTGCCATGTCTTCTTTGCAATACCATAGGTCTGACCTAATTCTAATGTGCCAAGAAAAAATTACGGTAATCTTACCAAATCTTGTTAGTACGGTAATATTACCAAATCTTGCTATTTTTGTCCGCACTTGTAATGAATAAAGACCTGGAAATTATACCACAACTAGTTTGATATCTCCTTTGCGACCCCTCCAAGTTTCAATGTCTGAAACGTCCCACAAAAATAGTTATAGACAAAGTGACTTTGATACCAAATGTTATGCACCAAATTCCCAAAAATAACATAAGATAAGAAGAGATAGTATTCTAACGCCTTAAGAATGCAATAAAAAGATGAATAACCAGCCACATGGAGGGAGCAACCTCCTTACAATGCATTTCAGATACAAATCAAGATGAGATGAGATGATTCTAAACTAGACCTCCTTGGTGTTTATATATATATATATATATATATGAGATCAAGTGTACAGTTACAATTAGGGTCCTAGACGACCAATAAAGATAATACTAATCTGATAATAGAAATGCAATGTCACAATATATAGGTCTTAGCACTTGTACAATAAAATATTAGTTTCCCTTTCTAGATCCACAAATTGTTCAACCAATATTCCTAAGAATAACAAATTAGTGGTTAAATCCACTTTTCTTTCCAAGATAAACACTACAAAATGGTTCTCATATAACCAACTCTTTGACAATAGTTAAACAATAATAAAATATTGAGTTGGTTAGAAACCACCTCCCAAAATAGATGAACAAGTTAGGGCACCTCCCTATGTTGAGTGATTTGACCTTGTAACAACCTTCATGAAATAATAAACAACTCCTTCTAAAAGTGTGCCCTTCAAGAGAGAAAGAGAGTCCACACGTGTTGGTCATTTAGCAAAAGCACACCCTCCAATTGGCATGTTTGGTCAAAACACGACGAGATTTTTCAAGGTGATAGTTTTGAAATTGCCAACTTTCTTAATAATTATCGGATTTTCTATTATAGCCACTTTATGTAAATCCCACAACCACTCTACTTCTAATGTTGTGGAGATGGAAAAGTTTTGGGCACTCTGTCGAAAATAATTGCTCCCAACGTTAGGATGCCCCTCCAAAAGTGTAACATGTGTGGGAAGTCTTCATACGCCCTTGGGAGTTTCATCTAGGAACTGCTCAACCTTAATCTTCATGAAATACTCCCCTTCAAGTGTTTTTTAAATTAATCCTAAGTGCAAACCCTAGGTACTTTGGTTAAATAGTGTGATTAGTTCTATTTTTTCATTTACTTTATTAATCACACTAAAACCTTAGACACTTTAATTAAATCCTCAAATAACAGTACAATT
The DNA here is from genome assembly GCA_001517045.1 of Pseudotsuga menziesii. NCBI lineage: Eukaryota > Viridiplantae > Streptophyta > Pinopsida > Pinales > Pinaceae > Pseudotsuga > Pseudotsuga menziesii. Next base: position 16,723 of record LPNX010095571.1, read on the forward strand.
ATTAACACTTCAAAACTTAGGGAGACCCTAAGTTGATGAGTTCTCATTCAATACTTAAGTGTTAATTAATTGCCTTATTGCCTTAGCCAATTATTCCTTGTCATTAATTAGAGGGAGTGCATCATCTTATGAGCTTTTTTTCATTTGCTAGGCACATCATAATCATCAATCAACACCATGAAGACATGAGAACATCCTACATCATACCTCCTAGCCAACCATCATGGCCACCATCCAACCATTAAGAAGTAACATTTGTAGGCAAGGAGACAAATGTACCACCTATTACACCTAGATCAGCAAGGGTGTTGATCAGTTTTGGTTTTTAATTGTGAGCCTATCACATACATTGTTCCAAAGATTAAATTAGTGGTCCGCCAGAGATCATTGCTCAAAGATTGTTCCAACATGGTCAAATCTTCTTGTGCCTTGATGTCTTTGATGGATATAGTCTCAGATGTGCTTGTGCTATGATTCATTTCTCCCTTGTTGACACTCACAATGTTTTTTGTTTTTGTTTTTTTATGTTGATATGGTCATGGGGGTTACTTTTATGCTTGGATAGTGGCTCATAAACACTTAATTATATTTGTTTTTTAAGGTAATTCATGTTGCTGGTCATAATTTTCACTTAGACAAGTGTATCATCTTGAACGTCGAGTTGTACCTCTATTGAAGTAAGCAGGTGTCTCATTCATTTCACAACATTTTGCCTAGCCATTTTCCATTTCACTAGCTTTTTCTCCCATTTTCACCATTTCCCCTTCTATCAAATGTATTCTTAAAGGCCCCAAAACTATTCCCATGTATGAATGCCTAAATCAAAGCTAAAAGAGACAAGGCACTCTAAGGTTGATTTTGCCAAATTAGAACGTAAAGGTACATGAGCTATGCCCTCTTACCAAAAGCCCATTCCCTAAGTCCCATGGTTATTAGAACTAAATCTAAAGAAAAAGGTGTTCAATTTTATAGCAGACTTGAAAATTCTTATTGCAAACTTGATTTTTATGTAGCAGATCAATAATAATGACTTCTTTTAATTTTATTATTGCAGATCTAGAATACTGTCATTGACCAGCAAACTGTGAATGTGTAGAATGATTAATTAACCACAGATCTGATATATGAATGATAACCTGCAAATGACAATAGCACACCACATATCAAGAACACAATATTTTACCTTGGGGAAACCTTTTCAGGAGAAAAACCCCAGTAACAAAATCTTCCTTAATATATTGATAGCCTGAGATTACAATAGTAGATTACATCTGAGCAGATTTCAACCAACTTTAACAAAGGCATTACACAGATCAATCACATACCAAGAGAGACTCTGAAGACTATTAACGTAAGCCATGATCTTGTCAACGTAAGTCCTGATCTGCCACGTGGAGCTCTGATCTAACTGCGACTTGCTAACGTGGGGCCTCCTCAGCCTTGATCTGCTCTCGGCCTGCTCAGATCAGCAACGTGGCCCCTTGAATCAGTAATGTAGGCTTAGACTTAGCATTGCAAACCCTCTGTCTGCCAACGTGGAGGATGATTGATCAGCAAAAGGATGAACAATTCCTAGGAGTAATGTGTTGTTGAGAATGAGAGAGATCCATAAAATGATAATAATGGGAGTGGCTTGATGCTCCTTTTCTATTTCTTCATTGTGACAATACAATGGGTAAATACCATGTGTCACAAATACCATTATTCAATTACCACTTATGTTTTAATTAATAATTAAAACAACTTAAATTATAAGCTCCTCTTATAATTTCACTTGTGTCAACTCAATGCTCATCAAACACATAAGGAAGATCTTGTGATGATGTGATCATCTTGTCCTCATGATCATATGCTAGAGATATTCCAACTAGGGGTGGCCATGCCCTAGAGGAGTCCTTCTAACAAAACCACCTTGGAGAACATCACACATCATCTTTGCCTCGACACACAAGGCTCTGCTTTGACACATGAAGTTGCTTCGGCACACAAAGCCTAATCTCGACACACGAGACTGTATAGCAGCATCTTGCTTCGATACACGAAGCTCAATCTCGACACACGAGACTCTTCTTCAAGTCTCCTGAGACTAACTCGGGACAACCTCGACACACGAGGCCTACTTGGAGAATGACTCACGATGCTGCACACTTCAACAAACGGAACTAAGCAAAAAGGAAAAAGAAATAAAGGGAACAAAGGATCCAAGGAAAGGGTAACTCATGACACAAAAAATACTTCCTTTCATAAGCCACACGTGGAAGAAAAAATCCATAACCCCTAGCTCTTGGAAGCTATGGAGCAAACTTATTACATTTGGTATGATGATCAACTTACAAAGACCCCCTTCCTCCCCTAAGTATCACATTCATTTCATCACCCTCACTTTACTTAGGAATTTAGGCAATGCACTTTTGCTTACGGGTCTTCACATGTGATATGGGTTATGTTATCACACCATGGTAATGCTATTAGAAAGTGGCAACAAGGAAGGTCTTCTATCATTGAATGTGACATTGCATGCTAGAAGACATTAAAGAGGAAGCCAAATGTATTAATGTGATTTTCCTATGTTTGGACTTAGGAAAATACATTAATTATTCTAATTTGATTTTGACTTAATGGAATCACTTTTATAAAGTGAAAAGTGAAATAATTTAAGTGATGGCTAAT
>LPNX010095571.1:29886-63170 GCA_001517045.1 Pseudotsuga menziesii
TAACAAAAATGGGTTACAAAAATGTTAGGTTCTAACTTTGAAATTATCTACCAAAAAATAAAACAGAATGTGGTAGCCAATGTATTGAAAAAGTAACTTGGAAATCTTGTTCACCATGTAATGCCTTGGGGTGGTTGTGTACATTTAAAAAGGTGGTCACTAGTACTTTATAAAGCGAGATAAACTTTATTTTATATAGTTACTTTATAAAGTGAGTTTGAGTTATAAAATTTAAAATTTGACTTTATGAGAATTAAAAATGAGAGTGAAGAGTTTAATGTCTCATTATTATTTAAATGTGAGTGAATTTCATTTAATGAGAAAACTGAGCATTAATGAGGACTATAGATCTCATCTAGTCATCTTTTAATTATAACCACTCATTTGATGGAGGTGGTTACCAAGATCAAAACTAGGGAAAGACATTGAGATTGCATTTATTTGCTACCCTTGAGATTTGAAGAGCAAGAGAGAATCGATTGAGAAGAGAGGAGAGATTGAAAGAAAAACCCTTGAAGAATTCCACGCTGGGCACAAATTTTGAGAAGAGGCGGTATTGTTGCACAGAAATTGAGGTGCGCGTGTGGAGGTCGTACAGTCTGTTTGGGCACGAATTTTGAGGTTGTTTGGATGAAATTAATGTTGTTGTTATGCATAGAAATCAAGGCAATGACTGGGACAGAATTTGAGACTGAGTTTGCAAAGAAACCGATGCCGCACATGTGAGGTTGTACTACTGTTTTTGTAGGCACAAACTTCGAGACAAGTTCTGGAAATTTTTAGCAGACCATTCAGAGATTGTTTGGCACACATTTTAAGAAAAAATTGGTTGAGATAAGTACTGCTGTAAATTTGTCTTAGTTTGCCTAAATTAATAAAAATCTCTCTGAACAAGTTTTCCCTTCGGGGTTTTATCCTGGACCATTTTGGTCAAAAATCACTGTGTCTAAATTTGTGTGTAGCTGTCATAAATTTTCTGAGTTTTGACAAGTTGGCTATCATTAATTTCTGAGTTGTTTCAAAGTAGAAAATTTTCCATGTATTTCAAGAAAAAGTCAATTTTTTAATACGTAATGTGATTTTACATTTCGGGGTTTGGGAATTAAGCTTCATGTAGTAAAAACTAAACTTGAAACCGGGTTAGGAATTAAAAAATTTAATGGTATTAGAGATGAAATAAAGGGCTGAAATAATACTCAGAAGGAAATTTCAGACTGGTGAATATGGGAAAACTGGGTTTTTGTGAAGAAAATAGGTTCTTGGACTGATTTGGGGTTATGGCTACCGGACTTAAGATAGAAGACAGGCTGGATGGGGTAGTTAATTGTAGCCCATGGAAGGATAGAATAGAGTTGATACTGCAAGAGAACGAACTATGGGGCATAGTGAACAATACCACTACTAATCCAGTCAAAGTTCCTACAAACCCTGCAGATAAGGCCACATTTGACAAGAAAAACATTAAAGCAAGAAGAATCATACTTGATGCCATAAAAGATCATTTGATCCCACATGTCATAGGTAAAAACTATGCTCATCAGATGTGGACAGCTTTAACAAGATTATGCCAGAGTTCGAACGAAAACCGAAAAATAGTGTTAAGGAAGAAGCTGAAGTGTATTTGGATGAAGAAGAGGGAGAACATGGTTGCCTAACTTACCAGGATTACACAGGTTCAAGATGAGTTTGGAGCAATAGGGGAGGTTGTACAGGGTGTTGAGTGTTGAAATTTTAGGGTTAGAGGAGTTTTAACACAAGTAGTAAACTTTAATGCATGAACATATAAACTCAAATTCAGAATAGTACTGCTTAATAAAATTTAAACTGTAATAAACCAAAAAAACATAATTTTCATCTCTTTCAACTTAATGCTCCATTAGTCACTGCGTTAACATTGGTCCTCGAGAATCTTCAAATGCCATGTACAGTAACAACATGATAAAATAATGTACAATAGATATCAGCAGTATAGAACCATAACCAATATTTTAATCAGCCTTATACTCAGATTTCAGGTTTGATCTTGTCACCGAAGGAACAAGACATCTAGGCAAACAATTTACGTACCTTGAGAGAGAGACTAAGAGGTGTAAAGCAGAAGCATACTGACCCAGACCTCTTAGTTAACAAGCACAGTCATACCCAGTGTAGTCATGCTGACAAAGGACACACAGTCATACTGAGTGAGGATGCAGTCACATAGTGCAGAGACACACAGTCATGCTGGGTAACCCACAGTCCACACTAAGCAACCTCATGGTCATGCTGAGGAAGAAACCCACAGTTCACACAAGCAACCTCATGGTTACACTAAGGAAGAAACCCACAGTTCACACAAGCAACCTCATGGTTACACAGGAAGAAACCCACAGTTCACACAAGCAACCTCACAGTTACACCGAGGAAGAAACCCACAGTTCACATAAGCAACCTCATGGTTAAGGAAGAAACCCACAGTTCACATAAGCAACCTCCCGGTCACACTGGGAAAACTACAGACCACAATGAAGACAAACCACACAGTTACGTAGCAGGGAGGATGACCAGCTAGGGCAGAAACCATCAACCATGAGTCACACTACAACAATTACGCAGAGGTGAGATGAATATCTCAGAAAGCAACGGAGCAGAGAACGCGGATACGGGAAGACCCAGTCATGCGGGCAGCTAAGGAAGCACGCAGAGAAAAGAACGCAGATCACGGTGAGTAGCAGTCACGCGGGAGGAGTCGCGCAAGTTGTGGTGAGCAGCAGTCATGCGGGACGAGAGAGTCGCACGAGTCATTTGCGGAGCAAAGATAGCAACCACGCAAGAGAAGGAAGGTGGTCACATTGTTGTAAGTCTGCAATGAGCCACAGGATAGCCACGAGATGGAAGAAGTCGCGGGAAGGCTCAATCACGTGGAGTACAGAAAGGAACCCACGGGTAGAGTCATGCTACATGTGCGAGCAAGGAGAGAATGGTCATGCAGCTAACAAGGGTCACAGCTAGAAGAAGAAGCACAGCCCAGTATAGTTCAACAAAGAAGTGGTAGCAGAGAAGGCAGCCACGGAGGAACTCAATAACGCGGGCAACTGAGGAAGTACATGGAGCAAAGTCACACAAGGAACAGGCAAGGAAGCAGTTTGATACATCCATGTTTACATTAAACCTTTAATTTATAAGATCTAAACATTAATAAAATGGTCCAAGACAAAAATCAAAGGTCGAAAGATTTTTAAAAAATAACTTAGGGTAGAATCAAAGGTCCAATGGTCATTGCATAAAACAAATAAATAGTCCAAATTTTAATCATAAAGTATAAAATGGACCAAAGGTCTTTATAAATAAAACCATAAAGTAAACATTTATAACATTTATAATAAAGTCATAAAGTAAATGGTCTAACCAAAAGAATAGTGTACCAAAGAAGCCCATAAGGTGAGAGTCATCATGACAAGGGTACACACACAATAAGAGTGCTAGGACCAAGTAAGATAAAGGACCGCAAGTCAAAACAAGGGGCCACAATAAAACAACCCACAAACCCACAAGATCAGGGTGAACCATATAAGGTGGACAAACAAGACCAATAATCTTTTATCTCTCTCAAGGTACATTATTTTATATATTTTTATCATCACTATATAAGGGAAAGATCCAAACCGGATGGTACGATTCTTTGGTCCTCAATACTGCTCCTAAGGGTTAGACGCTAGTGACATCATTAAGGGGTGGCCAGTCCCTTGAAAAGCAACCTAGCAGTAACAATTAGGAGAGAGGACATCATCTTCCATTCTTAAAGAATGGCTCTCAGCTGTAGGTTGAGTTTCAGTCCCAGACTGAATCAAATTCCTGGTAACTTACCAGGTGCCTCCATTCTCCCAGAGAATGGCTCTCAATACTAAGTTGAGCTTCAGTCCCAAACTGTCTCATGTTGATCAACTCTTGGACACTGATCGGGTCCTCCATTCTCCTAGAGAATGGTCCTCAGTACTAAGCTGAGCTTCAGTCCAAGACTAAAAGTTGATCAACTACCTGCAGGACCTACTTGGACATCGTGTCCCTAGTCCTAGACCAGAATATGTCTCTGCCTCTACCTACAGGTTCTACTTCGACATCATGTCCCTGATCCCAAACCAAAATACCCTAGAGGCATAGAGGCATATAGGAGCCCTCAACCTGCTTGGTCCCGGACCAAAAAACCCAGAAAACTATTGGGGGCCCTAGGGTACCTTCTAAGGTCTTACTCTGCCCTCGTTAACTGACTAGAGTACCATCCTCCCTGAGAATGGGTCTCGTAGCTGCACTAACTTTAACACTGAGTTGGTTCGTACAGCCTTGAATGGCGTGACCAAGCCATGGGTTGTATTTGTAGAATCAGTTGTTGCCCGTGAACATATGCCTACATGGGATCGTCTTTGGAACGATTTCATACAGGAGGAGACCCGGAGAGGGTATGTATAGGAGAGTTTGTCTCACAACAAAGATGATGAGGAGAACATGGCTTTAGAAGCAAAGGGTAAGAAGAAGAAGTCCAAGAAGGGTCCTAAGGGTGGGACCAAGCAACACTCTAGCGAACAAAAGAAGGACATGAGCAAAGTTAAATGCTGTGCTTGACAGAAGTTTGGAGACTATATTGGACAATGTCCAAACAAGAAGAAGAAGAAATAGCAGCAGCAATGGAGATCAATGAGTATGTTGTTAGATTCGAGAGAAAGTTTTCTCTCTATGTTGATTGTAAGGAGAGAGCATCATCTATAACCAACGGTGATATGGAGGACCAGACGAAGCATTTCAAGATTGATGGGCATTCACTAAGTGAGTCCACCACTCCTTCCACTTGGTATATTGACAATGGGGCTTCGAGCCACATGACAGATGTGCGTGATGTGGTCACCGAGAGGACTGAGACAGGCTTGAATGTGGAGGTGGTGTTGGGTGATGATGCAGTGGTGAGAGCAGTTGGGCATGGGACTATCAGTTTTCAAAGGGAGTCCATGGAGCCCATGACACTGAGGGATGTCTTGTACATCCTTGGGCTAAAGAATAATCTTGTTTCAGTTTCCACTATTGAGGATAGGAGCTTTGGAGTATATGTCTTAGTTGGGAAAGTGCACGTCTTTCCCAAAGCAACAGGATCATCTACTTCATATGCCATTGGAGTTAGATGCAGGAAATTGTACAAGCTTCTCTTCCAGCCACATCATGCATTGGCGCAGACTAGCAGCAGCAGTGAATCGTGCAAGCTGTGGCACAAGAGGATGGCCCATATCCATCATTCAAGTTTGAGAATGCTGAGGGATATGACTACAGGTTTTCCGGAGTTCAGCACAAAGCAAAGTGGTGTGTGCAAAGGGTGTGCTTTGGGAAAGTACACTAAGACTGCTTTTTCGAGCAGTGATAGCAGATTAGAGGAAATGCTTGATTTGATTCATTCATACTTATGTAGTCCTATGTCATCTACCTCTTTGACAGGTTTTGAGTACTACATCACTTTCATTGATGACTATTCCAAGAAGACCTATATCTACTTCCTGAGGAGTAAGAAGTCAGGAGAAGTCTTGAAGAGGTTCCAAGAGTTCAAAGCTCTTGTGGAAAACCAAATAGGGAGGAGGATCAAAGTAATCGGATCGGATAACGAGGGTGAGTATACCTCCAAGGAGTTTGATGAGTATTGCATACAGGAGGGGATAAAGAGGCAGCTGACAGTTCCTTACACTCCACAGCGAAATGGAGTTGTTGAAAGAAAGAACCAAGAGATGGTGGGAGTAGCTAGAGCCATGGTGCATGACCAGAGTCTTCATTTCTTTCTATGGGTTAAGGCTTATAGTACTGTTGTTCATGTCTAGAACAAGCGTCCACACTGTGCAATGGAGATAAAACTCCCGAGGAGATGTTCACTAGGAAGAAGCCTGAGATAGGCCACTTCTGCATTTTTGGATGCCTTACATATTCACATGTCCCTTCTGAGAAGAGGACAAAGTTGGAGGCTACTGCAAAGAAAGGCATCTTTGTTGTTATAAAGAGACTTCAAAGGCCTTCCTCATATACCTTCCTGCACAAAGGAAAGTTGTAGCGAGGAGGGGGTAAGATTTGAGGAGCGGGCCTTTAGAAAGTCTCAAGATTCTGAGATGGAGGAGCAACAAGTTACTACTCCACAGGTGATAGCATCTCAGAGTTCAGTTAGTCTGAGTACAAGGTCACAAGTCTCAGGTTTGACTGGTCCATAGGTTTCATGATCATCGAGTTCAGCGACACAGTCTACAAGGACTTCTGGTACAGAGATTCTCGGATTACAAGTTCACAGGTTACACCTTCATGTGATTCGGGTTCACTTGTTTCAGGTTCACCAAGCACAAGATCTTAGGCCTCAGGTACTTCTTCAGGTAGAAAGTTGTCAGATGAGGAGGTTCAGAAGGAGGGTCTGCCACAGGAAGCTTCTTCTAAGAAAAGAAAGCCAAGTTGGCTTAAGGAGTTTGTGAAGGAAGCTAAGGAATCTGTGGAGCCACCTAAGAGGGATGTCAAAGAGAGTAAAGCAGCAAAGAGGTTTTCCAGCTACATGGCGGTGGTGACCAGCATAAGTGAGTCAAAGCCTTCTACCTTTGAGGAGGCATCTGCACATTAGGTTTGGAGAGATGCCATGATGGAAGAGTACAATTCTATCATGAAGAATAATGTGTGGGAGGTTGTTCCAAGACCAGAGGGGAAGTCAAATGTGAGTTCCAAGTGGCTATACAAGATAAAACATGTTGCAGATGGCAGCATTGAGAATTACAAAGCTCGCTTTATGGCACGTGGGTTCTCACAGGTAGAGGGAGTTGACTATGACGAGACCTTTGCGCCAATTACTCAATATTCCTCAATTAGGTCAGTGATTTCCATAGTTGCAGAGATGGGTTGGAAGATCCACCAAATGAATGTGAAGACCGCATTTCTCAATGGTCTTCTTCAGGAGAAGGTGTATCTAGAGCAGCCACAAAGATATGAGGTTCATGGGAGAGATTCTCATGTGTGCAGGCTGAAAAAAGGACTTGTATGGATTGAAGCAAGCTCCTCAATCTTGGTATTCAGGATTGACTCATACTTGTTGTAGATTGGGTTTCAAAAGAGTGACGTTGATCCCAACCTGTATTTCATTGTGGTTGGAGGTGATCCGCTCATTCTTCTGTTGTATGTTGATGATTTGTTTATCACAGGAGAGGAACACCTGATTGCAGCTTGCAAGAGAGATGTTGCTTTAGAGTTCGAGATGACAGATCTTAGGTTGATGCACTACTATTTGGGTATGGAGGTTTAACAGGAGGATGGACATGTTTTCCTGGGGCAAGGAAAATATGCAGTCGATGTTCTAAAGAGATTTCGGATGGAGGGTTGCAAACAGAGGTCCACACCCATAATCACCAACTGGAAGAAGCTTCATGCTTCTTAGAGAGAGTTGGTTGACCCCACCTTATACCATCAACTCATAGGTTCGTTGATGTATCTGGTTAACACCAGACCAGATATATTTTTTTCGATGAACATTCTCAACCAATTCATAATGGAGCCCAGGAGAGTGCACTGGATAGACGCAAAAACATGTTTTGAGATACCTTGTTGGGACAATAGACTATAGTCTGGACTACAAGAGGTCAGAAGGAGTGGGATTGGTTGGCTTCACAAATTCAGATTGGGCAGGCAATGCATTGGACTAAAGAGCACTTTTGTCGTTGCTTCAATTTGGGCTCAGCGACTGTGTCGTGGTTCAGCAGAAAGCAAAAGTCTATTGCTTTGAGTTCTGTAGAGGCTGAGTATATGGCAGCCAGTCAGGCTAGTTGCAAGGCACTATGGCTTCACAAGTTACTAGTGGACTTATTTGATCAGGAGTTGAGGCCTACAATTACATACTATGACAATCGGAATTGCATCAAACTCTTTGAAAATCCAATATTCCATGATAGGTCTAAACATATAGAGATTAGATATCACTTCATCAGAGACTATGTTCAGAGGGGTCTTGTGGAGTTACAGTACATATCTACTGAGGAGCAGGTGGCTGAAATCCTAACGAAGTCTTTGGGGAGAGGGAAGCATATTCACTTTAGGGATAAGTTGGGGGTGGTGAAGAACACTTTCCTCAGTAAGAGGGAGTGTTGAAAAAGTACCTTGGAAATGTTGTTCACCTTGTAATGCCTTGGGGTGAACAAGGACATTTAAAAAGGTGGTCCCTAGTACTTTATAAAGCGAGATACACTTTATTTTATAAAATGAGTTTGAGTTATAAAATTTAAAATTTGACTTTATGAGAATTAAAAATGTAAGTGAAGTATTTAATGTCTCATTTGTTATTTAAATGTGAGTGAATTTCATTTAATGAGAAAACTAAGCATTAATGAGGACCATAAATCTCAACTAGTCATCGTTTAATTATAACCATTGATTTGATGGAGGTGGTCACCAAGATCAAAACTAGGGAAAGGCATTGAGATTGCATTTATTTGCTACCCATGAGATTTGGAGAGCAAGAGAGAATCGATTTGAGAAGAAGAGAAAGAGAGTGAAAGAAAAAACCTTGAAGAATTCATCGTACAGCTGAGAAGAAAACCGTACAGTAAGCACGAATTTCGAGAAGAGGTCGTATTGTACCAGGCCATACTGTTGCAGAAAAATTGAGGCACATGTGTGGAGGCCATACAGTTTGTTTGGGCATGAATTTCGATGTTGTTTTATCCGGTCGGTCCAACCAGTTTTAGGGCCTCACCGGGTCAAACTGGTGTCTCAAACCCATAGTTTTAAAAATCGGAATCGGTCGAGGGTCAACTCGGAATCGGTAATGAATCGATCATAAATCGGCTAATTTGAATTTAATGAATAGGTTTGCTAAAAAATACATAAAATATTTAAATTTTAAAGAAAAACAACATTTTCAAGATTATAATCCATGATTCCACTCAACACTGTCCAGACTCCTCTCAGCACTGTCCATTGTCCACTCAGCAGTAGCACTGCTACCACTGTCCAACTCCACTGTCCACTCAGTCACTCAAAACTCCACTGTCCACTCAGGCTGTCGCTGTAGCAAGTTAGCAACTCCACTCTAGACTCCAAACATCAAACAAAAAGTGAGTGAGTGTCTTGAACTTGTTATTATTTGTAGTTGGCTTGGGTTGGGTTGGGTTGGGTTAGGTTAGGGATTAGCCTTTAGGTTAGGTAAAAAACAAAAGTTAAAAGTTAAAACAATAAAAAAAAATGACAAATTGCTGAGATGGGTCGTAACCGGCCGGTTAGGATCAGAACTCGGCCAGTCAGACCGGTTTGTAACCGAACCGAACCGGTTTGGTGACCGAATCGACCGGTTCGGTAACAAACCGGTCACCGATCCGGTTTGCCTGTCGGTTTGAACCAGTTTGGTATCGAACCGGTGAACCAGCCAATTCCGAAACTGGTCAGACCGATTTTTAAAACACTGCTCAAACCGGAAATGATCGGTTTCATACAGAACCAGCCAATTTTGACCAATTTTATCGATTTCAATCCGGTTTTGATTGGTTTTACCAGTTCCAGTTTTGACCAGTTCCATACATAATTGTACAACAACACTTAAAGGGGTACTTTTAATTTTTTGTTTTTTTAATTAAGAAGTCGGTTGAGTGGGGAAGGTTCTAGTGAAATATGCTCAGTATGGCACATAACAAGAGCCTTTTTTGCAAATTTGGGTATAATGGTTTGAATTCACATAGTTGCACATGAATATATATATATAATTTTTCAAAATTTAAGTATTTTTTGTAATTTTGGAGGACCAGTTTTGTGATCCGGTTTTGGTCTGGTTCCAGTCCGGTTCTGGTTTTCAGGGTCGGTCAGTTCGACCACCGGTTCGATTTTTGTAACCTTGGTTTGGATGAAATTAATGTTGTTGTTATGCATAGAAATCGAGGCAACGACTGGGACAGAATTTGAGACTGAGTTTGCACAAAAATCGAGGCCACACATGTGAGGTCGTACTATTGTTTTTGTGGGCGCAAACTTCAAGACAAGTTTTGGAAAATTTCAGCAAACCATTCTGAAATTGTTTGGCACACATTTCGAGAAGAAATTGGTTGAGATAAGTACTGCTGTAAATTTGTCTTAGTTTGCCTGAAATAATAAAAATCTCTCTCTGAATAGGTGTTCCCTTCAGGGTTTTATCTTGGACCATTTTGGTCAAAAATCATTGTGTCTAAATTTGTGTGTGGGGCTGTCATAAATATTTTGAGTGCAAAAAAGTTGGTTGTCATAAATTTCTAAGTTGTTTCAAAGTAGAAAAGTTTCCATTTGTTTCAAGAAAAAGTCAATATTTTAATATGTAATGTGATTTTACATGTTGGGGTTTGGGCATTAAACTTCATGCAGTGAAACTAAACTTGAAACCAGAATGGGAATTAAAAAATTTCACAATGCACTTTCAAGAAAAGAAGATGACATTGAGGGCTTAGTTTGCGTTATTTCCATTATGCAATCTAATTGAGTAGAAGAAGCAAGAATAAAATGAAAACAAGATCAAAAGGAAGACAATATTATTCTACAACTACAAGAGGAGGACCTCAAATCACTAGATAAATTTGTGTGGAAAAATGATTCACTATGGTGGTACCAAGATCACCTATATTTATGTAAAAATTCTCAACTCAAACAAAAGAACATTTTGGAATTGCACACTTCTCTTATAAAAGGACATTCAGGGTTTTTGAAAACTGTTATCACCAACCTTGTAGTTGCCTGTGTGAGGTAGATCCAGGATGGATGGTAGAGGGGCAAGCAACTAAGGAGGTGGAACCAAGACTGCCTAGACTCCCAAATGGATGGTTGTCACGCCAATCAAGGCAGCCTTCACTTTATGTTATCTAGGTCCAAGACAACAACGGAGGAGACCCGGATCTACTCCCGACAGGAGAGATCAAACCTAGACACCAAAACAGATCAAATGTAGCTTTGAGGTACGTTGAGGTACGTAAGGTGTAAGGTAAAAGAAAACCCTAGCTCTAGGGTTTAGGTACTAGCAACTGATGGAGATGGCCACTGTCTTGGGAAACATAACTGTGACAGGGTGATCAAGGACAGAATTGGGATTGTCTAGTACCAAGGAGACAGACTCAGTGAAAGATATGAAAGTATCAAGGAATGTTGGCAAAGAAAACGGGAGTAAGGTCAATTTAGGGCTAGTGCTAGAGATAGGAGATCAGTGCCTTTCGTGCATTGGGCAATGGAGTCAGTATCAACACAACATTTCAATGAACCCACCTGGGATATACCCCGATCTATGGACCTTGTTACCTATCATTTTGTCATGGGTTTCCACAAGTTTTTTCCAGATTGAGTCTACTAGACCATCCCAAAATACTGCAGATTTGCATGCGCAACAACCGCCGAGAAAGTTACCAAGAAACAGTTTAGACCATATATCCCATCAACTTCACATCTATCAAGTACTGCAGGCACTAGAGTTCCTTCAGCTTATATTGCTCCAAATGGTCTACATGCTCCACAAGTATATTTCTATGGAGGAAACAATCCATATGTACCAGAAACTGATGGATATCAGCAATCTGCATATGTAACTGACGTTGGATATCATTTACCAGTTTTTCAACATGAGATTTCTCCTGTGTTTTTTCCATCAATGGATGGTAGTTATCCTCCCCAGACCTTTTACAGCCCTGGATGGCAAGCGATTCCAGCACAGATAATATTATTTATGGTCAACGTCCAAGCTCTCTTCATCAACAAGTGCCTTATCCAGAGAGCCAATATTGGTCATTTCCTACAGATGTTCCTCCAACATAAGCAATAAAACCAGGAATGGGCGCATTCCATACAGAGATTCTAAACTCACTCGAATTCTGCAACATGCATTGGGAGGCAATGCAAGGACAGCAATGATATGTACATTGAGTCCTGCACGGAGCCATGTTGAACAGTCACGGAATACTCTCTTCTTTGCTAGTTGTGCAAAGGAAGTTGCGACTAGTGCACATGTCAATGTAGTTATGTTGGACAAGGCATTATTGAAGCACTTGCAGAAAAAAGTGGCCAGGCTTGAGAATGAATTGCAAACCCCTAGGCACTCCGCTCCCTCTCACCACACTGAGGCTTTGTTGAAGGAGAAAGACCTCCAGATTCAAAAGATGGGCCAAGAGATCAAGAAGCTGACTCAACAAAGAGATGTTGCACAAAGCCAATTTGAGGACCTACTTTGGAGCATTGCAAACAGCCAAGGGTCAAGAAGATGGTCCTCGGTTAATCCAAGGCACAATATTGCTCAGCAAATAAATTCTTATGAAGATGAATACCCAAAAATTGGATGTATCCAGCATAGGGCATGAATTGGATTCAGATGACTCGCAATTTCCTAAACTGCATAACACACACAATGGAAGAGTAAATCAGACAAGCAGTGAAAATAAGAATTTTCAAAAATTGTGTCCGCAAAGCCTTCAAATTCACGAAGAGGAAGCCCTTTTTCAGTCCAAAGAATTTCAACAATCCTCAGCCTCCACACCCGAGAAGCACCCTATTAGGGAGTCCACCTCAAATCCCCTACTATTGGTTCAAGAAATTAGAAAGTTGCAGCATCTACTATGACATAGCTTAGAGGAGAAATTCGAGCCTTACATTCAAAGGAAGAAAATTCAAGCCCAAAAGAGCAAACTGCTTCGAGAAGCCTAGTAGATACAACACTCAAGGAAGAGATTTCAAGACTTAGTGGCCCAGGGGATCTCCACAAATTAACTGATACAAATGCAACAATCGCTGCATTGGAAGAGCAGCTTCAGAATGTGTAACAGTCCATTGAAAATCTTGCCCTTCCTATTCCCAATGAAGGTACATTATTAGATTCCAATAGAGCTCCAACATATAGGAATGGAACTTCACAACTAACAAGGAGCAGAAGTTGTAGAGCTGAGATAATGACTAGCCCTCCGTCCTCTCCCGATTCTTGGGTGAGATAATTTTGAGCACAATGAAAATACTCCACCAGTAACTACTAGTTGGAAGAAACCTGGGAGCTGTAAAATGATTCATATCGCAAATTGATTGGGCTCGGTGTTTACCCGTCGATGGACACAATCCCGCACTTTTTATGCATATCTGATGAAATGTGCCTTTTCATGTGGCAGGCTTTGGAGCCCACATATTAATCATACTCATTAGCAATCGATTAATTGGTGCAGGGAAAATGCCATCAGTTTTATAGTCTCCGATTGCAAAATCGTGGAGTCTTGGAACCCATATCAGTTATCTCTAGCAGCCAAGCGATTTATGGGGATTTCCACACTATCTCTTGTTGACAACCAGTCGAAGAATATCTTCGTCGTCGTGGAGCAATTCATGCATTTTTGCAGCCGACTACTCGTTTTTATTATTTGAAAATCCCGATTTGGGTAAGAATGTATGGGTAGTCTCCACGTGGTTTCTGTTTAAAACAACCAGTTCGCGATTTCTGAACCGGCTCCACCATACAGTCTCTCAACGAATGGAAGATTGCTTCTCTTTGTTTACATCCAATGACAGATAAGAATTCCACGTTTTCACTCAAGGTCGTTTGGGGGGTGTCTTATGACCACGTGGAGTTTGGAGCAGTGGCTATCCACATCAACAGCGGCACATACCTACTTTTCCTCCACGTGTCAGTTTTTTTTTTATCAACAGTATTTGGCTCGGAGCTATTATCTCAAGCTAAAAGTCGGCCTCTTTGGGCAATTGTGGTGGCGTGGCGAGCTAGGAAGTCTGTTAGCTAAAGATCTCTATCATCTAGTTGAAGTCTATTTTATTATCATCTACTAAAGTGTGAGTGGTATTTAATAAAGTTTGTTCATGTTTAGGAGTGAGTAGAGGAAAAAGTGGATCTCAGTCGACTTTTTTATTCTTTATTTTTAATTATTTTTTGCCTTTACTTTATTTTGGCCTATAAAGAGCAAGGCTCTTTTTTGTAAAAAGAGGGAATGTTTTGGGCTGGGAGGATTTTTCCCCAAAGTTAATAAAGAAAATCATGTTGAGTTTTTGGACATGTTGGGTTTCTCTGTGGTAGCTTTGTGTTTTCATGAGTTGTAGACCAAGCCGACATAGAGGGCTAACAATCTAGCACGTTGGGCAAGCATTTGCGGCTGCCAAGTTGCTTGTCGCCGTTATGTTCTTGGAGGGCTGGGACTCGAGAGTAATGGAAAGTAGTCAATTATACTTCCATTCTTTTGGCCTCTGATTATGGAACGGACCAGCCTAGCCTCCCTTCTGCAAAACGCAAAGCCTTTCTGAGTCCCCTTCTGACTCCATTCACCCTTCTGGTACTGGCACTGGCCTTCCCTCGAGGACTGGTCCTCCTTTCCCTTCCTTCCCATCAATCCAACTCATTTTACTTTTTGGCTACCCGTGTTTCTCTAAGGCAGACTCTTCAGATCACCTTGCCCTCAACCGCACCTACCTTAGCGATCCTAACTTAGGGAAACCCCCCTAGAGCTGGAGAAGAGCCAGCCTAAAGTGAGGAGAGAGGGGTGTGGTGACATTGGCCTCTTGAGAGAGAGTTATCGCCAGGTCGACGTGCCCGGAGTTTGGGCTTTCAGCACTCACGTGCCAGTTTCAGGCGACAACAGACCCAGAAAAGGATTTGGCCCGAAAGATTCAAGTTACAAGAAAATCAGCAGAAAGAGGGCTAGCGCTAGGGTTTGGAGAGGCAGATCTGTAGATCTAGAGCCACCAGGAGACTATAAATGTTATCACCAACCTTGTAGCTACCTATGCAAGATGGATCCAGGATGGATGGTAGAGGAGCAAGCAACTAAGGAGGTGGAACCAAGACTGCCTAGACTCCCAAATGGATGGTTGTCACGTCAATCAAGGCACTTCGCTTTATGTTATCTAAGTCCAAGACAACAACGAGGGAGACCCGGATCTGCTCCCGACAGGAGAGATCAAACCTAAACACCAAAACAGATCAAAAGCACTTTGAGGTAAGTAAGGTGTAAGGTGTTCAGAAACTCTAGATCTACAGTAGGATTCAGTAGATGGATCAGGACCTCAGCAATGTATTGGCTGATCCAAAGCAGTGATTGGATGACCTTTGGGGAAATGGTTAGATCTAGGGTTTTGGTACTAGCAACTAAAGAAGATGATCTCTGCCTTGGGAAACATAACCGAGCCAGGATGGGCAGGAAAATAGTCGAGACTATTTGGTACCTGGATGACAGACTCAATGAAGAAGGTGAACAGGTGTGATTGTCTGAGTCATCAAGGAACAACCAATTTCAAGGGGAAGAGATCAATTCAGGGATAGTGTTAAGGATGGGAGATCAGTTCCTTTCGTGCATTGGGCAATGGAGTCAGTATACACCCAGCGTTGAGGTAAAGCCACCTAGGGTAGGCCCTGATCTGTGGACCCAGATAAGTGTTTTAGTCCAGATGGCTCAATTTGGGCAGAAATTCAGTGAAGGAAGGCTAGCGTAAGGGTTGGAGAAGACAGATCTGTAGATCTGAGGCCACCAGCAAACAATCAGCTCAGCGTTGAAGGTGATATGTAACCAGGAGGGTCTGATCTACACACTTGGTTCGGAGAAATTTGGATAAACTCGGATCTTGAAAAAGTCAAAGTTGATGATTGAGGATGAGAGGGTGAAAACTAATTTCTTCAGATCTAGGGCAAGGAGGCTGAATCTAGCTCAGCATTAGGGGTGTTCTGGAGTGCTCAGGACCTGATCTATCAGCCTAGCTTGTCAGATTTCGGAAACAGCAAACTCCGGAAAGGTCCAGTTTTCAGTGATGGCACTAGGGCTGTTTTCAATCTAAAACAAAGATCTAGGTCACACTGTCATGAATCTAGACAGCGTAAGGGGTGATTTGGACTATGTGGGACCCGATATATCAGTCTATGAAGTTAAAAATCAGAAAAAGTCAAAACCCTAGCAAGTCAAATTTTCAATGGGGGCACTATGCAGTTTTCAGACCAAAATTCAGATTTAGGTCAAACCAACAGGAATATGACCAGCGTTGCAGTAGATTCAGTGAAAGGGAGGCCCGATCTATGAAACCCAGCAGTGGTTTGGCCAAAGATCGAACGGTTCCCGGATTTAGTATTTTTTAAGGGTTTTTTAGTATTTTAAGAATTTTCAGAAAAATGGAAAGAAAACAGGTACAATGGATTCAGATCTGTTAAAGAGAAGAGAATTACCTATTGGATCGTAGCTGGAAATGCTTGTAGAAGTCTTAACAGTGATGATCCTTGCTATCCTGATCAATTCTGGAAGATCCAAGTGATTTCTATGACAGATGTAAGCCCCAAGCCACCAACGCGCCCCCTACCCTGCATGAGCAAACGTCAACAATATCAGATTTGCTAAGACAAGATAAAGAAACTAAATGCTATAGGAAAGTAAAAAGAAGTAATCATAGATCACAATGAATCTAATGAAAAACCCCCTAATCCAAGACGAAGATAACCGAACGAGTTGAGGTCCCCCTACAAAAACGCTCCAGCCAAAACGCCCTCCTGTAGACAAGACAATGATAGCAAAAAAAATATAGATCTCACATGAATTTCCATAATGCTAAAAAGCAGAAGACTATCCAATCACCATTTGAGAACATCAGATGCAAAGCAGATCCAAAAAATATCCACGAAAAAATCTTTATATTATTCAGATCCAACAGCCAAAGACCCCTTACAAATGAGAAGCTCTCTCCTTTAAATAGAAATGAGAGAACCACAATCATAACCGAATCCTAACCACATTCAAAATGAGTGGCTAAAATTAAAAGATAAAATGTTCTAATCAATGGTTGAGATGAGCTCAACATACAATACATGGATCAATATAACCATAAAGTACCAAAATGGATTAAATCACCCATAAAGAGGGTACACCCCACTCAACAAGAAATAAAAGAAGCACATGGTGGGTCCATGGAGTGTTGACTAACTCCCTATGGGTGCCCCATGGCACAATAAAATAATATAACATTTTAATTCTTTGACTTTGTGCCTCCTTGAGGAAATCGTGAGCCTCCCAAAAGCTCCAAAAAATAGGTGTGGGCCCAATCAGGTGCTGCAACTACTGAAGAAGGTGTGGAGGACATCACTCTCATCATTATGGCTCATCCCATGTCATTTCCTTCCCTCAGTAGCCCAAATCGATTTCTTCAATAGCCATTTAATCATTTTTTAATCTGCATCCAGAAACATGAACCTACCAAAACAGCCTCCTAGGGTGCATGCGTTGTCAAACTAAGCCCACCAAGCTCTTTGGGATGGGGGTACTATGGTACAAACAAGTGGCTGCACCCCCTATGCCCATACAACGCCCTAGGAGATCCAACTGAAACATCTCCTTGCTCAGACATATCAACCTGTGAAGAAAAACTGCATCAGGAAGGCAGGATGAGTCTGATCATATCTGCAAGTGCCCGAAATTGGAAATAAACTGACTCATTAGACTCAGAGAGTCCAAATCCATCTAAGGTGTATACTCATACCCCTCACAAGTCTCTATCTGATCATCAACCATATCCAATAAACAATATAACCATCTGTAAATGATCAGACACCAATAATAACTCAGACTATCATCCATCTGCTGCAAGTGTTAAAAGGCTAAGACATGCTCTACAACTCATTCAAGCAACAATCACAACAAGTAGCAGTCATTTCACTGGCGATACATCAACCAATACATATATAAGGCTTTATTTATTATTACTCAGACTAGACTTTCAGGACTATACTCATTTCATAGTTGTAGCAAATTTGCTAGTGAAGGGTGACGGATGAAATTGACAAGGCTAAGGCAAAGGATGACTTCCTACTTAACATCATGACACTTTGGATATGGAAAGGGAATACTCACTATAACCAATGCCAAACAAACAACACAAAGAATGGCAATGCCTCACAAATGGTTGAGTTGTTTAGAGAGTGCTTATTCAACTTAGGCATCATGTCTACATCAAGTTAGATCAAAGTTCATTAGGACCATCAATTTATTTCCATGGCCTTTTGGCCTATATGACCCTTTTGGGACTTCATCAGTGCTTAAAAGCACAGCTAATCGCAGCTTTCATCCAGGACATATTTAAGGTCAACAATATTTGGATATAGCATATTTTTAACCATTGATTTTTTTGGACCTTTTCTTATACCCTTCAAGGGGTATTTTAGCATTTCATTGCTCTTGTCCTTTTTCACATATGTTAAGAAACACAGTTTTAGCATTTTCATTTTTCATGGGCGCATATATAATATTTCCAATGTAGGTAGTGCATGAGCTTTCAGTTTTAGCCAACAACATTCCAAGTGACCAGGGAAAGTTCTGCACAGTGCCAAACATCGAGACAACCGACCAGAATGATTTAGGCATACAATCCAACTTACCAAAGGCAAGTTCTGTCACCAACTCAGAGCCGAGACACAATATAAACAGGGGGGCTTGTCCAACAAAGGTTCTAGTGGGGGAAAAGGTCCTCCATGCCATAAGTCAAGAAGTCAGTCGGGTTGAAAACTAAACTGAAAGGTAATGGATGGGTGGAGATAGTGAATGATGAAGCCAACACTAACAAGCCAAAACACCGGTGGGAATGACTACCTCTATTCTCCCTAGGGAGGGTAAAACCAATGAATATAAATCAGGAACTTCCAAGTCTAGGTAGGGACATCAATACATAATACAAAATACATCCAAGTCCATATAATTATGACCACCAGATCATGACACCACATGTTAATATATGTCACAAAGATGAGTATAAGAGCAATGATAACCATAACACAATATAAAAAGTTGAGTCATAATCATGCATATAATCCATCTGAAACATCATCTGTCCAATGAGAAAGCACTGATATAAAACTGGGCATCAATAACTGCTCTGTAATGACTAAATGGCTACATTGGTCCTGACTCCTCATATCTAAGTGTCCTGAGACTCAGTCCTGATATGGGAGAGTACAATAGTCCACCAATACAATAATGATCCGTCAAAACTGCTCATCTCATATGTAAGAGATCTGGCTGAAAAATGTACTCTATCTGAAAAATAGAGTATGGTAGCCCGGCTACTATATCTGTGATAACAAAAACATACCACAGGATCAAGAAGGATTTCTTCTGGGAAGGTCTTAAAAACGATGTCCAAAAGTTTGTGGCAAAATGCTTGGTTTGTCAACAAAACAAAGGACAGACAATCACGACACCAGGCCTTTTACAGCCATTAGCCATACAAAGTCAACGTTGGGAATAGTCTTGATGGAATTTGTCACAGGTTTTTACCAAAGTCAGAAGAAAATACTGCCATCATGGTAGTGTTGGATCGACTCACAAAGTATGCCCATTTATGCTCTCTTTCCCATCCTTTAAAAGCAAGTACAATAGCTGCGACAATCATGAAAGCAGTTCAGAAGCTACGTCGAACCCCCAAGATTATTGTAAGCGAAAGATCCAATTTTCACTGCTAATTTTTGGAAGGAATTATTTTCTTGTTTAGGCACTCAATTGGCTCACATCTCCTCTTGCTATTCTCAATCTGATGAGCAAACTGAGATTGTGAATAGATACTTAGAAGGGTATCTTCGTTGCTTTGCATCTGATAACAAACACAATGAGTCAAGTGGTTGCCCTTATTAGAATGGTGGTATAACACATCTTTCCATACTTCATCAAAAATGTCACCATTTATGGCACTTTATGGCTACCATTCTCTTTCAATCACATCATCCTTGAAAGATAAAGCTAAGGTTCAAGTAATGGAGGATCACATAGAGCACCAACAAGAAGTTCTCCAATTATTGAAGGATAACTTGTTTATAGCACAAAATAAGATGGAACAACAAGGAGATTAACATCATAATGAAAGGGAATTTGAAATGGGAGATTGGGTACTTTTGAGGGTACAACCATACAAATGAATGTCCCTAAGATTGTCCCTCAGGCAGCAAAAGAAGGACAACAAATTAGCACCAAAGTACTATAGTCTCGATTTTATGAATAAATGACCTTATTCACCTTAGTATGTTTCTACAATGTCACATAGTAGGCAATCAGCACAACCCATTGGCAGCAGTAAAACAAGGAAATGCTTCAAGTCAGGTAACCAAATTTGAAGCATTGTTTCCAATCGTCGTGCTGGACAAAACATATATAATCTTCGAAAACATTAGTCGTGACAAACCCTCCTTTTCCCTTTTCCTTATAACAATTTGGAACAAGGAAAGCCTGATGCGCTATTTGTCACGAATTAGCTCGATTTCACCAAACTTTTACTATATCGATCCAAAGTTAAAACGTGCTACTTTAACAAAATATTGCACGAATTACTCATAGAACAATTAATTTTCTTCAAGATTTGCCCGTGAGGACTATAATTTGCGTTCCTTCATGATATTCGGAGACCGAAAGCCTCTTGAACTCCATGTTTTGGACTAGATCTAAAGCATTTGCTGTAACTGTAGACAATAGAGGTATGGGCACCCTACCATTTTAAAGTCGTCCATAACTTCAGCAATCTTCTCGATTTCGTGAATGTCGCTTTTCCCATCATACGGAGGTAAGGCATCAATAGCGGCCTTGGAAAGAAATGGAAGCATGAAACGTCTGCCCAGAATGTAACCTACTCCAAGACATCCCGCACCAAATGCCAGCATTTTCGGCCACGTAAGATCGATTGATAACATTTTTTTTCTCAAATTCTTGTCTTTGAAGCCAAATGCTGAACAATTAGACTTTCGGCCCAAGTGCTCAGCAAATCCTGTAATACCAATGCGGCAAATTCTTACCCCCAAGTAAGCAAAGGATCTCAGTCGAAGAGCCCTATTAATTTAGAAAAGCCCTGGGTGTTCTAGAACTAGTCTTCAATTTTTGAATCCTCGCCGAGATATGGCATCGTTGTTTGCCCGTGTTGCGTACAAGCAGCTCGATTGGTTTGATTTGAACGAATCTTGATCATGAACTGCTTTGGGAAAGCATTTAAACAAATGAATAGGAGGGAATAGAGACGGCCGTAAAACCCTGTGTTTAAAGCGAGAATGCGTTGGCTGTCAGAATTCCATTTTGTTCCTAGAGCGTATAACATTAAAAAAGTGCGACTTAAACGTCAAATTTTAAAGTAAATAATTTTTTTATTAAAAAGTAATATGTCAAATTTAAAGTAAATAAAAAAAAATTATTAAAAAGTAATGTATCTGCCATTGCCGATAACACAAAACATTATATGAGAGAGGTTTTTGCATCTATTTTTCGTTGTTACAAAAAGAGAACAAGGAAAGCTTTTGAGATTGAAAATTTAAAGATAATTTAAACAACGATGATAGCCTAACTAAAGGAAGCATGGAACTCTCACACTTTTAATGGAAGTCAAAACCCAATTTATTAATTTATTAATTAATCATAATTGGGATGGACTTATCTTTTTAAATTTACATTAGCAATATAAATATTCTAAAAATGTTAATGTAAGATTGTGAGCCTCCCTCTAGTGAAGATGGATTTGGTTTGAAAAGTCCCCGAGACATTCTTCACCAACATAGCCTTCTCTTAATAATGATTTAACCTGTGTAAAAATCAAAAATCAAATAATGTATCGTTGAGTGACCATCTTAGAAAATAAATCCCAAAGATATATAAAATAAGAACTACCATGTGGCAATGTCCACGCTTAAGGTGCACGTTTCTTTTGAGAGGTATTAGTATAACCCCAAAATATATATATATATATATATTAAGAAAAACTTAGAAAAAGAAATATATTTAAAATTCTAAATGTTTTTATGTTTTTTAATATTATCAATAAAATTAGAACTAAAATTATTTGTGTAAATTTAATGGTAATTTATGTATTTTGGATTTTTTTTTTATTTATCAAACATGTTGATGTGTCCAACGAGTTATTTGCTCAGCTTAAAAAATTAAAGAGAAGTTTAAAGTTGGTTTAGATAGATTATGAGTATTTATGCTCATATGTTGCTATACTATTTCATGGATATGATGGGTCATAGTTTCATGGCTCATGTTTTTGACATCTTTTGGGTTGATATGAATCAGCGGTCTTTTGATATGATACTTCACTGATCCAAAGAGTTATGCTTTTCCAATGGTTGTATGGGCAACTTTGTAGACTGATATTTTTTGGTATGGGGGATTATCAAAAATACACAAATAGTGTTCTACTAAATGTAATTTTATTCTCAAATGATGATATAAAATTAGGCTTTTTTTCCCAAGAAAAAAAAATTACGAGCATTTGGTGGAAGCTTGGTAACTTAGGGATAATTAAAGTAATCAAGTTGAAGGCACTAATAATAAACAAGATAAATTTAATTAAGGTGGCTAATATCTGCCTAGTTAGCATATGGGCCATACATGAATATTTTCATAGGTTTTATGATATTTTTGTATACATGAGCATCATAATTTTGTAAGATTATATATATATGGATGATAGAAACATGTTTTTAAAGTTTATTTGAAAAAAATGTATTTGAGGTATGAACAATATGGTTTAAAATTAATAAAATATTTGAAATGTGATCCATTTTCTACGAAAACAAAAACAAAACAAAACAGCTAATTAAATAATTTTAAGTTTAATCATTTTTCCTAACTAAAATATTTAAGTTTAAAAAAACATTTATTTTTTATAAAAAGAAATATATATATATATATATATATATATATATATATATATAAACATAATTCTATAACATAGTCAATATTCAATGTAAAAATGAATAATCATTTAAGCCCGAAATGAAAGCAATATGAACATTTTCCAAAAATACAACATTATTAGTGTACTTGCAAAACGCACAAACTTGGGTTTCAAAAGATTTTAAAATGAACATTTATGTGTATATTTTTTTTTTAACTTTTCTTAATGGATTAAACTTTTATTTATGGATGCCTATTAATGTATAAGTTAAAGTTATACATTTGGCTTTTTAGCTTTTTGGAAATGGAGTAAAGTTTATTATTTTCGCAATAATAATAATGTGTGTGACCTTGTGGGACTGGTGCAAATATGCAAGGCATACAATCAATTAATAGTAGAAAACATAAGTGCCATAATAATCTTTGACCATGTCCAAATAACAGGATCCTCAAAACCAGAGCATGTTAGTCAATTCTTAGTGGGCAAATTCCATACGAAAGAATAAAGATTCGCTAACGCTCTTGGTTTGATGGTGCTTCTCCGAGAGCTCGCTCTGCTTGAGCTGTGGCCGCTGCCATGGCGACCATTACCCTAATCCTCCTCCTCTTCAGTTGGGCTAGGGCCTTTCATGGGTTTCATTTGTTTTTTGACCGGCACGTTTCTCTGGTATCTGTCACACCTTTCCTGTAGCTTTGGAGCACCGCTGGTCCTGGGGTTTTCTTAGGTTTTCATGTCCCACAGTTGGTGGCTTTCCTAGAGTTCCTCCCCCTTCTAGGGGGATTAGTACCAACCAGGTGAAAAAGTGGGAAGGACATCGATTTACTGTCGCCGCCGTGTTTGGGTTTCTGTCATTGTTTGTTTATCAACCCTGCATG
Source organism: Pseudotsuga menziesii (assembly GCA_001517045.1). Classification (NCBI taxonomy): domain Eukaryota; kingdom Viridiplantae; phylum Streptophyta; class Pinopsida; order Pinales; family Pinaceae; genus Pseudotsuga; species Pseudotsuga menziesii. The sequence continues at coordinate 53,385 of LPNX010095571.1, forward strand.
GGCTCTTATGTTGATAAGACCATGATTTTTCCTTTTTGCTCTCGTCAGCTTGCTCATGGTTGACTTTTACAGTTCTTTGGTTTCTCCTGTGACTCTAGGGTTTGGTCACCGCTCCCCAGGGTTTGTTGGGTGGTACTTCTTCAGCACTCTACGGTTGGACTGTCGGTTTGTTTTCTATTTGTGGTCCTCTCCTATTTAGTTGGTGGGTTATTACTTAATCTGGGTTTTGACATTGGAGGGACCGCGGGGTTCTGTTACGAACCTTCTCTATGGTCTTTGCTTTGGTTTGAGTCCGGTGCATAGTTTCCAGTGGATTTTGGGGGTTTTCGTCTACTCCTTCCCCAGTGGATTGGAGATTTTTTACGGTGGGTTGTTTTTGGGTGCATGCTTAGGGTTGACTCCTGCAGCCACCTCATGGCTGACAATGTGGCTGCATCTCGCTTCCGTCGTAGGAGACATGCTAAGAATATCAAAACCCATGAAGGGCGGTTCCGCTATATCCTTGGACATGATGTTTTCATGGACCGAGTGTCCTCCCTGTGCTCTCACGCTCTTGTGGGGCGTTTAGAATACTGTAAGCTAGGTAAGCAAGCATGGGTTGATTGGGCTTGTGATTTCTGAAAGCCGATTCTAACTTATATCCCCACCATTAGTCTCTTGTCTAATGGCTGGATTGTCTTCGTTTTCCTTGAAGAGGCGCACGCAGATCTCATACTGGATAGGATTTGGCGTATCGGTTCAAGGTCTCTGGTTTTGGGGCGCTGGCATTCTCATTTCAATCCCCTCCGGGAACGGGTTACGAAGCACCACCTTTGGGTTTTGCTTCCTTCTCTCCCATTTCCCCTCTAGAATTTGAATATACTCGAGGGTATCGCGAACACGATCGGCAGATTTGTGGCTGTGGATGAGGATTTTCACCTCTCCTTTGATAAAAGGATGGCTCGGGTATTAGTTGAGCTGGACATCTCTCATGGTTTACCTGCTAAAGTGGAGATACTTTGCAAGGAACGACTCCTGGTTCAGAAATTGGACTATCTGCATGTGTCATTCCACTGTAGTAGATGCCATGATATGGGACATCTTCAGAGAACGTGCCCCCTTATCCTGGTCAAGCGCTCATGTTCCAGTCTGGAAGGTTCTCCGATGGTTAGTGCACCCTTAGAATCTTATGCTCCGGAGCATCCTAAATTTGGTATTTACTCACATTCCCTTTCTCTCTTTGATGGTGTTTCTGAAACCATGATGGAAGCATCAGATGGATTGGTCAAAGACCCTGATTTTGTTGTTTTAGATGTTTCGGTAAGCACCCCTGCGGATGCTTTTTCTTTAAATCCTTCCCCACTGATGGTCTCCTCGGAAGTGCTTTCTTCCCCCTCTGTCATTACCCCCCTAGAGCCTGAACATTCCCTGTCATCGCCTGTCACCCCAAACCCTCACCCATCTCCTTCTGTGCCTCCTTTCTCATCGCTGGTGGATTTCCCTCCACTCCTCTCTTCCACCACATCACACCCCCTACCCCCCTCTCCTCGCAGCCCTACTACCTCCCCCTCCTTCTCTGATCCCTCACTACAAAAATCTCTGACGATTTTCTCAGCTACCACTCCCTCATCCCCATCCACTCTCCACCTAAACTCCATCTGGTTCGAGAATGTGACTGTCAGAAAAAAGAAAAAGGATAAGGAGGGTCTGCCTTATGATCTTTCATTAGCCTCACCTCCTTATATTCCCCTCTCGGTACGCATCAAAGATGCTGCTAGAGGGTACTCTTCCCGGGGACTTAGAGCGTCACCTCCCCCCCCCCCTCTATACCTTGTTAATCCTTTCACTAAATGTCAAGGGCCTAGGAGGTAAGGCCAAACAATGTAGCCTTCGTTCTCTTTTCCGAACGATCTGTCCATATATGATTCTCCTGCAGGAGACTATGTGCAGCTCCTACCCTGCTCTCCATGCTTTCTCAAAGTTCTTACCTAGATGGGAATTCTGTGCCATTAGTGCATCTGGTCTCTCGAGAGGGTTATTGTTTGCTTGGAACCCTCATCGAGTCAGATGTCGTGCCTTTGAGACTTTTGCAGGTATCCTTGTCAAGGCTACCTTTAGGGGTATGACTGTTCCTTTAGACATTCTCAACTGTTATGGTCCTTACAGGCATCGAGAAATCTTTTGGGAGAATGTTCAAAGGGGGGGTCTTCTAAATTCTCCAAACCTGATTTTGGGGGGTGACCTGAACCTAACATTGAGAGCTTCTCAGACTTGGGGGAAAAAGGATGTTATTGATCCTCTCTTCGCATTTTAATCTCTTTTTTGACTGTCTGGGGCTTGTGGACATTGCTTCTCCCAGTGCTGGCCCTACTTGGAGAAATGGTAGGGTGGGCACTGAAGGGATCAGCAAGAGAATTGACTGCTTCCTCATTGCTTCTTCTTTGATCCCCTCTCTCCAGGTTCACCAGTTGTGGACTCATCATTCTGATATTTTCGACCACTATCCTATTTGCCTTGAGTGGAATAAGATAGTAGGGTCCTATAATTTCCCCTTCAAGTTTAATAGGTCCTCGCTAAATGATCATGATTTCATCACCTGGGTTACCAAGAGATGGTATGAACTGTCCCCACCTTCTTCTAGCTCTGATTGTGAACACCTCATCCACAAACTCCGCTCTCTTAAGAAGGAGGTCAAGGGTTGGATTAAGGAAAAAGGATCCATCTTGGAGACTGAGTCACATAGGTTAGATTCGGACATTAGCTCCATCCTCTCGGGCTCAGTCTATGGTATACTCTCCCAGAATGAATAGTCAGCTCTGTCTATGCTCCGATCCAAGAAAAAAAAACTATTGGACCATATCCTTCTGACCTGGCAGCTCAAAAGTCATACTAAGTGGGCACTCCATGGGGACTCTAATACTAAGTTTTTTCATGCCTTGGCTTCTGGTAGAAGAAATCATAATACTATTTGGTCTCTTATGGATGAGGATGGAAATAGTGTCGAGGATGAGAATGCTCTTAAGGAGATGGGACTGAGTCATTTTGCCCATATCTTTAGTGATGACAAACAAACTAGCTTGCTTGAACAGCTTAGGGTTGTCATGATGTTTCCCAATATGATCTCCCTTGAGGATGCCCCTGGTCTCACACAACCTGTTACTCTATCTAAAGTCGAAAGTGCCCTTCACTCCTTCAAAAAAGATAGGAGCCCCAGCCCTGATGGCTGGCCTGCTGAATTTTATCTTCATTTCTTTGACTTATTGGGTAAAGAATTACTGTCTACTGTTGATTTTGCCAGGGTTTTGGGATGTGTTCCTCCCTCACTAAATTCTACTTTCCTTGCTTTGATTCCTAAAAAGGAAAAGCCATCAACTTTTGCTGATTTCAGGCCTATCTCATCGTGTAATCTGTTATACAAATTGATTTCGAAGGTTATAGCTGTAAGGTTGAAGCCTCATTTGGACACCCATATTTCCAAAGAACAGTATAGTTTTCTTAAAGATCGATAGATTATCAAACCTATTGGCATTTTAGAAGAGACTCTCCACACAGTAAAAACCAAGAATTTGTGTGCTCTCATCCTAAAGCTGGACTTAGTAAAGGCTTTCGATAGAGTTAACTGGTCCTTCATACGTCTCATCTTGATCCAAATTGGGGTTCCTCTCCTTGGGGTTAACTGGATTATGGCTTGTCTCACTTCAACAAATTTTGTTGTCCTTATCAATGGCACTCCTTCGAAGTTCTTTAAAGCCTCATGTGGTGTCAGACAAGGCTGTCCCCTGTCACCCTTGCTCTTCATTCTGATTATTGAAGGGCTCAACCTCTTGATCGCAGATGCCAGGGATCATGGTCTCATCAAAGGTATAAAAAATTCTTCTTCTTTTGCCCTAACACATCTCCTCTTTGTGGATGATGTAATCCTGCTAGGCACTGGTTCCTTATCTGAGTGGATGGCCTTTGAAGTCTTTTTAAGCACTTTCTGCAAGGCATGTGGGATGTGCATTAGTATGGATAAATCGTGCTTTCTCTTCAACAATCTGGATGTGGAAATTGGTATTGACATAGCTCGGATTATGCCCTACAAAATGGAACCAATTAGTTCCGGTTTCAAATACCTTGGCTATCAACTCAAGCCTCTAGGGTATAAGATCAATGATTGGTATTGGCTGATCAAGAAATTTGCAAACAAAATTCTTCACTGGTCACACAAGCTTCTCTCACTTGGAGGCCGTCTGATCTTGGTACAAGCTGTGCTGACAAGTATTCCAGTATATTGGTTGGGACTTGCCTCCATTCCTATATCTGTTTTAAATAAACTCAAAAGTATATCCTTTGCATTTTTATGGAGCTCCTCAGGCATTAAACACAGGTACCATCTGACCAATTGGCAACTCCTCTCTTGGCTAAAAAAGAATGGGGGCTGGGGCATCAAGAACTTGCATTGGTTCAACATTGCTTTAAGACTTTAGAACTTTTGGATGGTTCTTCAAAGTCATGGCTTATGGCATCAGGTTCTAATAAACAAGTATTTGAAGAATATCTTGGTTGCTGATTGGCTCCGAGGCAAGAACTTTATATCTCATGGAGTTTCTGTTATTTGGAGGGGATTCTTGCAAACCCTTCCTTGGTTGGGTCGTGAACTTGCTTGGAAAGTAGGCAACGGTAATAACATCCTTCTTGGCATTGACCCTATAGTTGGTGCATCCAATTCATTCTCACTGCCTACTGGGCTTCTTGCATATTTAGAAGATATGGAGATTAACACCCTTGCCCGAGCTCGTAATACCCTTCCTGGGACTCACCATTACTGGTACACTGTAGAGGACCTTTACGTTGCTGGAGAGTGGAAAACAACTTGGGATTCTTTTACGACTGGTTTGAATTTGGTTAGTATTCATCACTATGCACAATCGGACTCTCTGATTTGGGCACACAATAACCAGGATGGTTCTGTTACTGCAAACTTGGTATATGATTCCATTGTCCAATCATCAAATCCCTTGGTTGGTAGCAGACTTCTCGACCTCATTTGGAATGGCAATCTGCCCAAAAAGATAAGTTGTTTTGTTTGGCTGGCATTAATGAACAAATTGCTCACCTGGGATAACCTCTAGAAAAGGGGTTGGATCGGGCCTAGTATTTGCACTCTCTGTAGTGCAAATGATGACAGTGCTTAGCATTTATTTTTTCACTGCCCGGTATGGAAGAACGTACTCGCTATTCTAAGTGATTAGCATCATATTGCACCATACATTTAGTCTGATAATCTCTGTGATTTTCTGGAATAATGGACTGTCAGCTACTCTAAGCACTCCGTATGCTGCTTTCTTCCCTTCCACACCATTTGGGTTTTATGGAAAGCAAGAAATTACTGTATCTTTGAAGGGAAAAAGATGTTTGTCCTCAGTATGATTCAGCAGGTCGTCTATCTCTCACAGATGTATTGTCCTCTAGCAAAAAAGGGTAAAAAAACAAGAGTATTGGGACCTGACCCTACACTTGTATATCCTTGTGGTTTTTTTGATGGAGCATCAGCAAAAAATATTGGAGGAGTAGGTTTCTGCTTGTACTTGAATGAGTCACATTCCTTCGAGTTTGTTGTGGGGGCGAGATTGTGCACCAACACAAAAGCATAATAGGTTGGGCTTTGGGCCCTTCTGCTTACCACCCAAATGATGGGGATTCCCACACTCAAGGTTTTTGGTGACTCCTCAGTCATCATCAACTGGGCAAAGGGTACTGCTACCCTTTCTCCCCCTGAACTTCATTACTGGTGTAAGGAGACTAGAAATCTCTACTCTCACTTTCTAGAGCTGTCATTTTGCCATATCTACCGTGAACACAATCAGCAAGCAGACCGTCTTTCTAAAATTACTCTTTCTTTGGCTCCGGGATTTGGCTCATACTCTAAATTATTTGATGGTCTTTTGACCTCACAGGACACTTTCAAGCTCATTTGAGCTGGTGCTGGAGCATGCTCTCCCAATTACACTTTGCACCCATTCTTGTTTATGTTTGGAGCGGGCTACTTTAGACTGTTGCTCTGTGCTCTTTTTGTTTACGGTAGATATGGGTTTGACTTACAACATACACTGATGGGTATTTTGTTTTGTTGGATTAGCACTGGGCCCTCACCCTTGCAGCACTGTTGAGTTGTGACTCTTCTTGATGTTAGGCAGTATGCCACTTATTAGAACCACTTCTATGACTATAGCCCATATTTTGGGCGGGCCCAGCAGATGCCCTTTGATTCTAATGGATATCAAAGACAAGCTTTTTTCTTTCTGAAAAAAAAAAAAAAATTTAAAGTTATACATTTTTTTTTTTAGTATAAATATATCAGATGATTTATATAATACTAAACTTCATATATTTTTTAATTTAATAATCATTTAAAAATAAATATTTTAAAATATAATTATTTTTCATTATAAATTTAAAAGAAAATTACAACTTTCAAAATATATTGAAATAAATTCAAACTAATCTATTCTTGGATTATGTGCCTTAAATTCAGTTAGTGAATTAAAATAATAAAAATCACATACCTTATGAATGGGAGGTTGCTTTTTAATTTCTTGTGTTTTTAAAATTCATGTTGGATGATGTAGGCAAGTTGTCGAAGCCTCCCATAAGCCTACGTCATGTACCTACCAATCAATGTTAAATCAGATAAATGATATAATTAAAAAATAAAATTTAATGTTTTCTAAAAACTATAGAACATGCATTAGCAAAATTAAAAAAATCATCATGCGTATGGCCAGAGTAATACACTAAGAAATCGATATATGTTCCCATGCTGAGACATAAAAAGAAAGGGTGTTTATTTTAAAAAAGAAAAGATGCTAATTTTATCCCAAACAAAAAGGGAGATGGAAAACATAAGGGAGAAGATAACGAATACAAGGTAGAATGGGAATAATGGTTAATGTTAACATGTGTGGTTTAGCCCAAAAAAATGTTATTAACAAGGGATTACACATTTCAATCTAGTAGAGTTTTTTGTGGTTATATCTTTGATGATTTGAATCCAATAGGAAAGTCAAAATTCTATAATAACACTCAAAAATAAATTTTAATTGAAAATAGCGCAAGTTCTAAAATGGGACACTTTATGCCTATGTCATGTATACATATGTTTGTCAATTGATTCTTTAATGCAAGAACCAAAAAAGGAACACTAACAACAATAACCATCATAGATACATATTTCACTGCAATGATTTTTAACTACAGAAAATTTTCTCAAGGAGTAAAAGTCTAAATTCATTGAATCAAGTAATGGGCTTACAACATTATACTTCACTTATGGTTTGGCTTGGGGCTCTCACAAATTTCCTTGTACAATCAAGGAAGAGTTCATGGCAAGATTTCCAATCATCTAATGCCTTCAATGAGTTTCTTATCTCTCGACCAACAATCTTCTCCTTCAATGGCTTTAGGTTCATTCCCCATTCTTCTACAACGTGTCAATGTTAGTTAGCTTGTCCTCTCAATGAGATTGCCTATTGCACTTTATAAATAGTCTCCCCAAAGAATCTATCTACATCGTAGAATTGGTTCACAATACTTTCTCTTGAGTGCCAACCCACTCAGTAGGAACTGAACTCCCCAAATCATTAAACCCTCTACAACAATTGTCCTTGTCCTCTTATTGCCTCATTGCAAGATTCAATTACAAGGGAAAGAAGCCCATTTTCAATGTGCACCTAAAGTTGTTTTACTGTCTGACACCCATCACATGTGTCTCCATAACTGGTGGCCTGCCATCAATTGTTGATTGGCATGCCAACCTCGTGACACATGTGACAGTTATGGACAAAGATCGTTCTTGTGATTGTCTCCTTTACTTGCCAGATGTTTCCTAACATTTGTCTCGCATGGTGTCTTAATGGCCTTAACATATTATACACATGGCAATATCGAATGGGTATTGTTTGTTATTGTGGCTAAGTCAATTTGACCTTTTCGCGCCTTGCCAAAGGCTTAATCAAATATTCCTACTTGACTAGGTGTTTAAGCCACCAAGGTTTCTAAATCCAAGTATTTTTCTAGTTTATTGAGGTTTCTCTCCCAAATTTTGAATCTACCCTTGTTGATGGAAAACCCCACATGTAAAATCCAACTCACTTGTTGTTCCTATACTTTCTTTCCTTTCTCAAGTTTCCTAAATCTTGCCTTTCATGTGGAAAACTTGACCCAAAAGCCTAATCTCAATACGCTTGGTTCATGGAAAATCTCCTTGCCTGCCATAGGATTGATTCATTTCTCATCATTTTGGGACTCTACCTATTTTTCACTTTTAAGGCTTGCTCTTTGTTTTTCTCTTTTCCTTGCTGTGTAATCCATGCCTTCGCCAATCCTTTGTTTTCCCCACGTTTTCCCTTTCTCAATGGATCTATAAATTCATTTGTTAGTCAAGACCAAGACCTCCTTTGATCAATGTTTTATCAATCAAATGCTAGCTCATTTACTAAGCATAACATCCTTCCTTTACCAAGAAAACTTTTCTGAGAGCATGAATGATCTTCTTCCTTTGCTCGACAACCAATGCATTAATTGATTACATTATGCTCTCCTCTATTTAGTAATTTTTTTTAATCAACATAAGTGTTAGCATTTATTGTGTGATCTACTTTGCTTAGTAAATCACTGCTTTACTTGGTTTTAGTCCTTCACTTGGTAGCTAGGGTTCTTTTTCTTGGTAATCAATGAATTTGCTTACTGGACAACTATTTGTTTGACAAAACCCACCCTTTGCTTGGAAAACTAAACTTATAAAACATATTTTTACCTTATTTCTTGGTCTATGTGCTCACTTTCAAAGACTTCAACAACTCTACTTCTGCCAAATGACCTGTCACATGCCCCAATTTTGCAAAAACAATATTATCTTATTTGATTTTATTTAAAGACAATATGTTAAATTTTATGCTATGTGTTAATTGATGACTCGGTAGAGTCAAGGATATTTAATGTAATTCTGAATATTTTAATTATAAATAAATAAAGGTGGAGACAACAACTTAAGAGAGCTGTTAAAAGAGTGTTTACTGGTCAAATTGGTGGAGGAGACTAGGTGGAGAGAAAACAGACATGTGGTAGCATCCTCAAACCACTTCCAACTGTTGCAGGTGGCAACCTCCCTACATTTGGGGTCATGATCCCCCAAGAAAGTGGGATCAGAGCAGGTGGTTCAATTAATGACAACTGGCCCAAAAGACCTAGGCAATCTTTATAAAAATGCCCATTGAAGAGAGCTGAGGCTGCTCATTCTAGAGAAGTGATCATTCAGGTGAATGTACTTCAGATAAATTCAATGGAAAGGGAATTTGTGGAATGAGTTTGAGGGGTTAACTGTAAAGTGATATAGTGCATCTTTTTAGCTGAAGGATCTTACTGCTGAGTGCAGAGTGATTACTGAGTCATTGGACTAGTCTATTGTTTGCTTGCTCCACCAGTTCTCAGCCAAGGAGACCAGGAACAGGCTCGGGGGTCCTAAGGAAGCATTGTTTGAGCGCTCTCCAGGTGTTTGGTAGGGAGGAGCGGCCTCCTAATGCTGTTGTTGTCCATCCTAATCAGGTTCTACATTCTTTGTTTTACTGTGTTAGATAGTTAAATGTGATTTTGACTGTTAAATGAATGTAAAATGTTAGATTATTGAAGGAATGAATCTGAAATAGATGGAAAATAATTCTAACCTGTGTTTTTCCACATCTGGAAGGACCATACCGTACTCCAGCACAGGCAGAGTATTTAAAGTAGATGAAGGAAATGAGAAGAAACTGAAATGAATAGATGTAA
>LPNX010095571.1:63620-80116 GCA_001517045.1 Pseudotsuga menziesii
TTATTTAAAACAAGGGTTTCATTCAGGAAACCCTAGCTCGAAATTTCTGAGCCAGTAAATAAAACAATTTTATAATGTGACTGAGTGATAGTCTTTAAGCCATTAACAATAATTTCATACAAAATAAATAATACACAGTAAAATTAATATTACACAATCGAATAGGGTAAAAACCTTAGTTTACAGATTCACAATAATAGCATTAAGATAAACCGAGACCGAGCTCGAAGGAAAACCCTGTTTCTTTTAAAAAACCTTATGTATTGCTTGACAGGCCATAAGGCTTTAAACTTAATCAATGTACACAAAAAACCAGCTCTAAGCCGATGCACCCATATCATGACATGGGTTTAATAAACAAAACTAACATATTGTGTATCAAAACCTACAATATTGTAAAAATCCTTTTAACACAAGAAAAGAGCATTTGCAAGTCACGACATTGAGCCGGAGTCACCCTGCTAAAAGCAAGGGTTTTAAATAAATAAAAAACAAAACTAATAAATTGAAGAACAACAACCCAAGACTGGGTAAAACCATGCCGTAACTTCTTCCAATTGCAAACTTTCCCCTAAGGTCTGCACAAGCAGGGAGAGCCATTTTGTAACCAGGGCTTACCCGTAGACTGAACGTCGGTCCGATTGAGAAGTGGTTACTGTCAAACATTAAGGTGAACTATCCCTGCAAAATGGAAACCAAAATATAATTAAAAACTTGTGTGTAGAACTGAAATTGTAAATTCTTCATAGCTTCCGACTTCTTAAAAACGATGTGTTACCTGTAATGTTGGAAACCGAGGTCAAGAAGAAGGCAGACCGACACCACGAGCACAACAACCCTCGCATTCATGTCACACCCTGGTTTTGACCCCGTTGCATTAGATGTATATGATGTATATATTGTAATGATCGTGGTGTGGAGCTCAAGGCCAAGACCCCACCATTGATCGGTTATGCTATGTTTTGGATTTAAACTTGTCACCGATGGTATATCGGGGCATGCGACACATTAAGTTTATCATCATGTAAATATGCATCTTTAATTAAATAACTCGACGAGCTACGATCGCGGCAACTAAAATGAGAAAGTGGCATGATTTTCACAAGGATAAGGTTGGGGAAATTGTCAAACCTTGGGCCAATGAGGGAAAATACCCATGTGTCTTCTTTCCTTGCCTTACCCAACCATTTTCATTAAGAATTTCTGCTGGTAGCTGGGGGAAGTTATGGCAGTTATTGTTTTTGGGAGTGGGGTGGCAGGACTGTCAGTCCTAGCCTATGCACACACTCCACCCGCGGACAGACTATCCTCTCCATGCCAGCGCTAAACCGCTCACGCAGTCATTCACTCTCTTCACTCACGCAGACGTTTTTTTTCTTCTCTCCACGACAGTGCTGGAACGCTGGTGCACTCCAATTCGCGCCCTCTCCATTGTCTGTTCATCCACGCACAAGCTGGGAGCTGTTCATCCTCACGCAGGGACCATTGTCTGCTCCTTATCCTCACGCACAGGTATTCTTCTGGTTTGGACTCACACAGCGAGCTGGGAGCTGTGCGTTTTCATCCACGTTTTGTTGTGTTGTTGTGGTCTTCTTTATATTTTGGGACGGGAGTCTGCTCATTTCACGCACAGTTTGGAAGTCGGTATTTTTCTCTTCCTCTGCGTGGTCTATATATGTTTTCTCGGTGGTTTCGTTGCCCAGGACGGGCTGTGTTCCCCACGTTTGTTGTGAGCTGTGCTCACTGATACATTTCGGGTTGCTTATTTTCCCCACGTTGTTGGCTGTGGTCTTCCTTACATTTTGGGGATTGTGGCAAATTCGCTTGAGAGTCATTTTGGCCACGATAGGGCCAAGAATGACTCAGAATTTGTTCTCCCTGTCTTAAGCTGTATCAGCTGATTGTTTGCATGTGTGCAATGGTGGGTCTTCGGACTGTGTTGGGAGCAGGGATGGGGGCTTGGTCTGCTTGATAAACCTGGTGGCTGGAAACCACACAGACAAAGCTAGAGGGCTGGATTTCTTCTCCACAACCCCTGAATAGCACTGGAAGGGAATGCAGGGCCTGAGGGACTGTGTAGCAAAGAAGAGATTGATTCCTTGTGTTGGGTGTGTGTGGGTGTCTTAGAAGCCAGGATAGTTCTGGTGTAGGTGTTCTTGGCTCTGTAATGAGCTCACCAGCTTAGCATTTAGCCTTTCCCAACTCCTCAATGGCCTGATAAACCCAACTGTGTTGGCTGGGTTGTGTTTTGTGTATCCTTGGCTATGTGTAAGCCTGCTTGTTCCCTTATTCCTTGGAGAATCATGCCCAGCTCAGGGGTGGCAGCGCTACTGAGAGATTAAGGAGCACGCTGGCCTATGGTTGGGTGGAACGTTGCAACAACGTAGCTGGTTGCGGAGCGAAGTTTTCATAAGATAAGTGAGCTTGTCCATTTTTACTTCTGCAACCATGTTTACTGTTAATGATATGATGAACATGTTAAATGAATGCTTGTGTGAATGTGCGTTGTTTCCGCTGTGTATGATAAATATTTGCATCTGTGCATGATAAATGTTCATGGGTGCATGTTTCTAGTTCAATACACCTGTTTCAGCATTCTATTTCAGCAATGCACTATTTTATGCATTCACATGTTCATGGGGCTCTTAGCCCAGATGGTTAACTCCATGGGTCGCGTCCTCTTCGTCGGTCAGAAGGGTTGGGGACGTGACAATTCACCTGAGAAGGAGGCAGTTGAGTTCGAGTTATCAACTACATCGACAACTGGAGCAAGAGCAAGCCAAGGCAGTGGATAAACCACGACTTCAACACTGAAACTACCAACTGTGTAATACAATCCTCACACATAGCAAGGTTGTTTGCAAAAATAAACTCATTCACGAGCTATGGCTTTACATCTCTCACCCTAAACAACGACTCTTCAAAGAAAAATGTACAGACATTGGAGCTGGAGGAAAGCAACTGCGAGCCCTCATGGCCGTAGTGAACCCAACGAAGTAGAGACCGAAACCCTTGCTGAATAATGAAGAATAGGGTTGCAAGTTAAAACTTATAAGTCACGTATTGCATGGCGAGGAGAGTTCCACGTGTACTCAAATCTTTTCACTTCACGATGGGTTCTTTTGTATAGTCTCCACTGCAATCTTTCGAACCAAATAATTGATAAATCAATTACATTATGCATGTAATGATAATGCATTATCACACAAAGTCAATATCATATCATTTCCAAACGAAGTCAAGCCTCGATGATGAACAAGTAGTATACCATCGTTATATATAATGTTTAAACCTTTTAAATAGCTTTGGTAAAGAGCCAATTTGCATATGGATTTGATGCACTTGTTTCTTAAAGATTTTATTTATGAATTCGATGCCTAATTTTGTGAGGATCTTATAACCTTTCAAAACCAAACTTGTAGGAAAAAGATTAAGAGGATAGTAGAAGTTTGGACAAGATTGTTAATGCCTTAATTGACTTTTCCTTATAATCATGAACTATGATTGTTTAAGCTATAAGAATTAGATTTAAACTAATAAGGTGCATATAGATATAGTAACATTCATACACAAGAATAACTCCTATTCTTAAAGGGGATCTACAGTACTGGATGTAGGATATAAAACCTACAAGTACATGATCTTTGAACTCCATAATATTTACCAAGATCTAAGACGAATCGAATCAAGGTTAAGTTAGAATTTAGAGTTTAGGATAGTAAACTATCTAGGATTTTATTGCACTACTTTTACATTTAAGTAGATAGTAGGGTAATGTGAAGTTATCGCATGATGTTAGACATAAAGAAAATGGGAATTCAAGTCACAACTTGATGATGTTTTTATGCAGAGGAGACTTTAAAATTGTAGGCGATGTTAAGCTGATAAATTCACTATATTGAAGCCTAATTAAAATAGAGCTAAAAAGTACATAGTAGGCTTGTGTTCTGAAAGGCTTAGGTCTATTTCTATGATGATAAGCAACACTTTAATTATTATGATGATAATAGAAATAGACTCTTATGTCCAAGGAAGAGTTATGAAACAATATCATGAGCTCTTTTAAGAACTAGAAATCACTAAGAGTAAAGTTAGAAGGAGGTTTTATCTATCTTAAATATCTATTTGATAAAAGACAACGGTAGGGCGACGTTAATAACCCTTACGACACAAAGATTAAGTAATATCATATTGTGGATCAAGTAAAAGAAACATTACTTTACCTTGCAGGATCTTGAGTCTTCTAAGCAAAGTTTTACTGTAGCAGTACTTTAAGCTAAAAGAAATATATCTGGTTTAACGCCTTAATAAACTTTTACTGGGTCAAGATTTACCTGTCAAGCCTGTAAAGATCCAGAATTCCAGATACGTTAGCAATCGCTAAGTAAGCCCCGGCTAGAAAATGACTTCTCACCTACTTGACATTCAAACCATCAATACATCTAACTATTCGAATGCAGATTACTTACATCACATATTACAATTAAAACAACATTAATCTATATGTGTTAAAGTTAATGGTTACTTTTATTTTCTGTTTCATTTCTTCTATTAGCTGCTAGCAGTTATCTAACTGCAACTGTAATATTGTATGTTATCTCAAAATTTTAAATTTTTGTGAAAATTTGGGGTTTTGACATGACCATTCTACAATCCATATGCAAATCATACCTCACCTTCATGAGGTTTTTTTGGTCTCTCAATAACTTAGTCAATATTTAAAACATATGTTCTTCCATGATTGCTCTTATGAACAAATTGGATAGATTCATGCTCACCTTTGTGGGTTTGGATAAGTTCTTAATGGATGTTATTGGAGCCTTGCCAGAGTTTGCTTCTAGTGAGGTTACCTTCTTCTCGAAGTCTACATCCAAATGGATTTCTTATCTTGTGAGCTTTTCTTTGTCAAGTTTTCCTTCACTGAAGTTTGTCTTTACCAAGGTTTGTCTTCTCATGAATCTTGGTTGAGTTTGTGTTTGTGTTGATGTAATTGTAACTTCGGAATGTATTCATCTATATATCTTATGTATTGTACCCCGATGTTTATTCCGGGATGTGTCTTTAATGTAATTGAGTCATGCCATGCCTCGATGTTCTGATCAGGAAGTTTCTATAATGTAAAATTCATGTCAAGTCATTGCGGGTAACCCTCCTATTGGTCAAGGGTTAAAGTCCTTGTAGTTGTGTGGCCCTAGGGTTATTAGACTATCCTAGTGAATTCGACCCTAAGTGAGTCATTGTAAGTCGAGGGAATAGTCCCCACCATCTAAGTCAAGGTTAACCCTCCTTGTTGAGCAGAGGGCAAAGTCCCCACAAGTTGTGGGGCACTAGGGTTATTAGACACTCCTAGAGATGTCGGCTCTAGTAAGTAATTGTTAAGTGAGGCCGACATGTTGGAGTAGGCTTCAAGTGAATGAAAGAATATAAATAGAGAGTGAGCCTCTCTATTTTACATACACACACTCACTCATTGAGGCGCATGAGTGAGAGAGAGAGACTGAAGCTGTGGAGATCATCTTACTATTTTGGGATTTTCTAGTTTGGTGTTGATTCTATCTCTGAGGAAGTTGCGGGGTTTTCTTCTTTAAAGTTTCCCCGAGGAAAATTCTCTGTGTCTCTTGTCTCTTGTGTTTTATTGCTGTGCATGTTATTCTCTTAGTTAAAGATCCTAAGATCATAATGCTAGCTTGAATGATAAAAATGTAACAGTTTGTTGGAGTCCACCTTCTCTTTAGTTTGACTTAACTAAAGTGTGCTCTTGTTTGAGTTTCCCCTCTAGAAGTTCACCTCTTCTTAACCTATGCCTCTATGTAATTTCTATCACGTCCCCTCCCATCTGAGAGGACACGACTACGCCACTGCTGCTATCATAAAGTGGGAAACGAGCCCCATAGACATAAACAGAAAATTGCATTGAAAATAAAAGCATACACAGAAGCATAATGCATGCAATCTACATCGTAAGCAAATACATTTTATTCAAAGCATTCATCCTATTCATAATCCATAAAACAAGCATCCTTCATCGTGTTCAACCATTCAACATGTTCATGATAAATTATCAATTAAATACATTGCAGAGATTAAACACACAAGAATACTTTTCTTGAAAAAGGGTTGTCCCGCAACCAGCTATGTCGTTGCAACGTTCCACCCAACCATAGGCCAGTGTGATCATCAATCTCTTAGCACACTATCACCCCCGAGCTGAACATGATTCCCACAAGGAATAAGGGAACAACATACTTACACACAACAAGACCATACATCCACAGTCAAGCCAACACACAGTTGTGTTTCACAGACTGCTAAGGCAACAAGCCAATAACATACGGGTTCCTTGGACTTACTCATCCAAGGCAACAATCACCCTCAACACAGTCAACCATCTAACAGATGGGTTCCTTGGACTTACTCAGCCAAGCCAACACCAGGATGAACTTCACAGCCAAATACAAGTTCTGGGTATGGACAAAAACGTCTTGGAAATCAAAATCGGAAATGGTAATTGGGGAAAAATGACCCAAGGAATCAAAATAGATTTCACAAAATGTTCAGGGACATTCAGGAGAAAAACCGACCATCATTCACACCCAAATCGTGAATCCCAAAATCAGAAAATGCCCATGGACATTTCAGGAGAAATCTGACCTCAGCAAACACCCAAAAGGTAAATCCCCGCTGCACATGCACTCAGCAACACAAAATGGCTTCCTAACCTTGGAGAAAAATGGAACAACGACATAAAACATGAAGGAGAACTCCCATCTTGCTCACAGGAGAAAAAATGACCTCTACAAGCCCCGAACTCATGCATTTGAATTCAGAAATTGTCTGTCGGCTTCACATGGGAAAAAACAGCCTCCCCAAATCCTAAGATCGTGGTTCCCTTCTTCTCATTTTCCCACAACACAGAAAACAAATTATGGGCATGGATAAATGAAGGAACGACAGCAAATCATGAGGGAGAGAGCTCAGCAAGCTTCAGTTGCGTGAGAGAGCCCAACGTGAATGAGAATGGGTGAGAAATGAAAGATGTGGATGAATAATGGCTTGGGCATGCATTCCAAGCATTTACTTGCCCAAGAAGTCAAAAAACACGTTTTCCAAAAATGGGTGGCTTCCCAAATTCGAATTTGACTCCCATACTCTTCCCATCCCCATGCAATAACTTCCCCAACCAATTTCTAAATGATTGGGCACAAAAGACGGAATGGGTAGTTGAGAGTTTGATGGGTTCTCCCATTCGACATTTGGATTTTCCCCATTGGCTCAAGGGTTTGAATGTTTTCCCTCCCTATTCCTTGTGAAATCATTCCCCCATCTCTTTAACGTTGCAGCGCGTAGCTAGTTGTGGTATTTTTATTAATTTGCATTTTACATGATGTCTCAAAACATATTGTGCCTGGCTAGCACATAAACAATCGGCATCGATTTTAATCATTGATACATAAGAAACTAAAACCATGGTGGGGCATTTGCCTTGAGCTCCACACCATGATCAAATAAAAATATTTACATCATGTGCAATTCAATACCATGGGGTCAAAACCGGGGTTTTACAATTTATGTCTTTTGTAACAAACGTGCCAAACTTGCTGCAAGTTTACCCATTAAACATTGAGTGTTGTTGCTACAAGTGTTCTCAAGAATGCTTTTCCCTTCACAAGGCTTGCACATACTTGCTTCTACAACAACTACTCCTCATTGGTTTTCCCTACAAGAGGTTTTCCTATGCTTGTTCTACATCTACCATGAGTGTTTTCCAAGCTATTTTGTCCTTCATGAGGGTTGGCCATATTTGTTTCTCCAACAAATGTCCTTCTATGCATTGGTTCATCCTCTATGAGGATTTCCCATGGTTGTTTTGTAGTTGATACAAGTTCTCTCCTAGTTGGTTTTATCCTTCATGAAGATATACTCTTTTTATTTTATACTTATTAAGGAAGTAGCATGCATCCTCTCATCATATCTACCATTCTAGACATGTTGGCTTCTCATACACACCATCTTACAACAAGGATTACCCTATGCTTCATGTGGTGTATATTGAAATTACCAATCAATGAAATTTCATGATGTGTCAACTTTCATAACATCAATACAATAGCCTCTCCAAAAACATATCTTGTTTCCACAACTCAACATTGGTGGTGAAGTTGCCTTTGCATATATCTCTGCTTTACTTGCCTTATTCATGGAATGTTTTTTCACAACTTACAGTGTTGCCACTTTGATTGTTGGTGTATTTGTTTCTTCACTTATCTTAATATTGGCTCTCCATTCTCTTTTTGTCTTCACCTTAGATGCATCGGATATAGTTTCCAACACTTGCCACCCCAATGCCCATTGATTTTGCAATGGTGGAAATAGTTCTTACAATTGTTGCTTTGGACAATTATGGATTTCTTGTTTCATATTTTCTTATGTTATCCTTATTGGACCAAAGAAGAGTTATTGTAGCCTTCCTAAAACACTTAGGGCATTTAGTAATTGATTACTTCCATGAACACTTGTCCACACAATCACCTAGAACTAGGTTACGATTATTGACATTGTAGTGATTCCCTTATGCTTTAGGGCTCTATTAATTATTCTAACAACTACTAGAACATGTCGAGGTTCTTTAAACGCCTTCACCTTGTCCTCTTTAGAATTTACATAGGGTTGAAAGAATGATAGACTGCTGTCTTTTTCTTTCTCCTCCCTCACATGTCTTTCTTTGGATTCTTTGGTCTCATTCTCAAGCCTCCACGTAGACATTTTGGTGCTATCATGCACACCTCATCTACTTATACTTGGTTGTGAAGGTGGTTGACATGCTTGCTTAATTAGTTTCACTTCGCCTTAGGTTTCATTATAGAATTCTCCCCACATGCTACTCCACCAAGATACCCAAGATCGACATGTAATGATCTAGATTCTACCTCTATGATTTTTTTACCTTGACCATTTGATGTAGGAGCATCCTGCTCTCCATTCAAATTCCAAGTTAAATGTTGGATCAGGCTTAGAAGGGGTCTTCAATTCTGAATTGATGGTCTTTGAACCATCACATTGTAAATATACCTATGTTTTATTTTATTCTAGATAGATGGTGAGTCACTAAGAGGATAAGTGAGTCATTGGGTCAATTGATGAGTCATTGTAACAAAGCCCTCGTCTGATGGTAGCGAGTCATTGGATAGGTTAGAGGATTTGTTGTAATTAGGATTAGTTAGTAGAAGATTAGGGATTATTGAGTGGATTATGGATCTGAACCATAATGGCTCATGAATATTGTTGTTGTTGTTGTTGTTGTTGTTGTGTGTGTGTAATCCTACGAGGCATAGGTAGAAGAGACAGAGATAGACATATAGGAGAAGGAGAAGTAGCCAGAACAAAGTAAATATGGCTCAAGCAAGGCCATTTAAAGATGTATCAAGCTAAGGAGATCAGAACGCAGGTTCTGAAACAAATTTGTATGTACAGTTTCAGCATGTGAACGAAAAATCCTATTTCGGCATAATCTCTGTGTGTGTAAATTTAATTATGTCTGAGTGTGTGACTTCATGAATTGAATGTTTGGTTAAATCTTGTATTAATGAATGATAAGCCTACGTGTGAATTCAGGGTTTTTGAAAGGGAGTAAAACAAAGATTGATTGATCGATTCTCTAATCAATCGAAGCAAAAATTTGATTATTAAGACTTCATGAATGGATTTTATCTCGAATTAACCTTGTTGCAGGTTCGAGATTTGTAGATTGATCAATACAAGGATTGATAATAATTAAGGTTTAAGTTTGAACTAGTTTAATGGTCGAGATCGTCATAGGAACATATCTGCGACTGAGGAAGAATTTCAAAAATAGGAGTTGCACCCAAGATACTCCTAAACCAATCGCCCATATAACTTAAGATCGTACAATGGAGATAGATCTTGGAGAAGATCAATGATCGTAATTAAGTTCCGCAGCAAAGGGACATAGATCCGCAAAGTAAAATGAAATTTCGCACTTGATCAAAGATCAACGGCCGGAAAACATTCCACAAAATATCTGACGGTTGAGGAAATATCCGCATCAGAATATGGATTGACGGTCAAGATCAACCCCGCAGTAGATCAACGGTTCGGGAAGATGCTTGTGGGAGCGGAAAGGCAAAAGTCCAAAAGTTCGAGAACCTGGAAAGTTGACAAGCCGAGTTCTGCAACCCGCATGCGGGATAGACTATTGCGGCCGCAATTCATTGCAGAAGTTCAATTAAAAAAAAAGTTGTAAAGCCACATCCTGCATTCCGCATTGCGGAAAAGGTGAATGCGGAAAGCCCGTTGCGGAAGAGGGCGTGCGAAAAGGGTGGTGTGGAAATAGAAAATTGCGGAAAGTTGGAAGGTGAAACAGATAGTTGCGGAAACCCAAAAATGGAAGGATTAGGGTTGTAGAAGAAGGTTTAACATAACAATCTGGCTGTCAGGAAGGGTTTAGAGTCCCTCCATGCTTTGAAGTTCATGTGTTTGATCTCAGATGTGGAAAAATCACGCCAACAAGGTGGGGTTGGCATCAGTTTTCTATCAGAGCAGAACAAGGATTCTGTGTAACAGGTAAATAAATTTCTAATTTCAATTCATTTTGAAGTTAAAGACTAACAATTGTATTGAGACGGTTAGTCAATTGAGAGTATTCCGAATTGATTGCAGACAAATGATGTGTGGTTAAATTTGATGATTAGCCACAGGAGAATACATAAGAAATCCTTTGGAAGGATATGATAATTTGACATGTATAAGCATGGAGTTATGATGCATGGGAAGAGTATTGAGTCAAACTACTCTTGAGCAATTGAAGAAAGCAAAGGTAAGGCATTTCTGCAAATTTTTATTGAATTTGAAGACTAATAGTTGTGAGGGTGTCTATTCAGTCTTGTGCAAGGGATCATAGCAGATATTCAGGAGGAGGAGTATAGGCTCTGGAGTAGGAGAAACTGCAGACAGTGGCTATAATCCAGAGACAAGAAAGGAGAGTGCAGATGAAAAAGATCAAGAAAAAGATATTTTGCAGATAACTGTGGAAATATTTTCAGTCAACTATACAAGTGGAAAGTCTAAAGGTATGGACTAATTGATGTTTGTATTTAACTCTAGTTATATAGGAAATATTGACAGCAACAAATACCAGAGAAGTTATTGAGAAGAGGAGAGAGGAAGTAGTGGCAGAACCTGAGAAATCCAACAGAGGTTGGACAAAAGAGGACTAGTACATGTTCTCAAAAAAGAGGAGTGGACCTGCAAAAGCCAAGAAGAGCAAAGCAAATGCTCAAAAGGTTATAGTGAGAGGATGAGATATACCAAAAGGACAAGCTCAAGGAGAGATAGCTTGTTGAGGTACAACAGACAAGTATGGATACTTGTTGAAGGTGAAGGCTTAGTTACAGTCCATAAGGGAACATGATGAAGTTCACAAAAGAGGAGAAGGAGATAGGAACAATGACTACTGAAGGTTATTGCAGGGGTTCGGAGTAAAGCCACAACAGAATAAAGAAGAAAGAAAAACAAGAAGGATGTAGCAGAGAATTGCTAGAGTTAGCAAAAGACATTTTGTGCTTTGCGAAGCATATGCAAGTTGCTGAAGAAGAAAACCAGAGGTATGGTTGGGTCATGAAAAGGGAGGTAAGATGGCATTCAATACAGGTGAATCTATAGCAAAAGATGTTTTCTGAATTGAAGAAAGAACTCATAGAAGTTGAATCTGAGATGGAGGTTTCATATTGTGAACCTGAACAGGGTCCTTTGCTTGGAGAGGATGATGAAGACGAAAAAAGAGAGACCAGTTGAGAGTCTCATAAATTCTATAAAGAATACAGATAAACTTATGGAGGAGACCAAAAGGTCTTATGTTTTTGAGACTGATGATTTGTTTGTGATTGTATGTTTTGTTGCAAATGATGGGTAGTCCTTTGAAATTGTATTAAAATTTGATGAAGTCAAATATGATGAAGATAATCTCTCAAATGAAGAAAGGTCCGAAGTATTGCAGCAAAAGGAACTCATTGATGAGTTGCTTAATGGAGGAACATAGTCAGTTGAAGATGATCTGAAGATGAAGGAAGAAAAAGAAATGTGCAAAGACATTTCTACAAGGCAGGATCAAAATTGTATTATGGTGAAGGGGAGAGTTGAAGAGTGTATACAACCTATATTTCATACCATTGGAGAAATAGGTGATGGTGACAGATTGATGTTGTGTTCGGACCAATACAACAGGGGTATTCCAGAGGAAATATCAACAGGGACTTCAGAGTCTCCTGTTTTTACAATTGGTTATTGGTGTATGACTGTAGGTATTGAAGAACACTTAAAATATGTGTCTATGTAGGTTGTGAAGCATAGGATGTATGCTTTGAGGAAAAAAGAAAAATCAAAATTAGAACATTGACAGAAGAATGTGTTCACTATTGTTTAGCAGAACATAAAATCATCTTAGAAGAAGATGGTGCAGAAGAGGGACTAACTCAAAATCTCGTGAACTCTTGGGAGAGTTCAGACCAGCAAAAGAATGTGCTGATAAGAGAGTCAAAGGGTGATTAAAATTTCAATATTTTTGAAATTATTGAATTGTGTATATCTACAGGAATAACATGTGATGAACCTTGTGAGGTTGTACCAGAGGTAAAAGAAGAAGAAGGAGAGTATCCATGTATTCTTGACATGGACCAAAGCCAGAAGTTTGCTCTGGGATTAAAGGACGAGATCACATGGTCTCATGGAGATAAACAAAAGAGAACACTTGCATATTTGGATAGTGGTGTTGCTGACAGAGAGGGGAAGAAATCTATCATGACACAGGAAGAGACTATATTGTCTCAAAGGGGTGATCAATACCTAAAGGAATTTGCTGTTGCAGAGTTGGATAATGGAGACAAAGAAATTTTTTCTAACCTCGGGAAATATGATGAAGAGTTAGACATGATGGAAGATTGGTTGATTAATCCAAGGATTGATAATGATGATTGCTTAATGTTTGATAGCAACATTAGAAAAATACACAGTCAAAACATTGGATTATCTTGTAATTTAGTGGATAGCAACAGAGAGCCAAGAGGACAACAACAGTTTCAAGAGAAGAAGATGCAGGTGTACCAGTCAAAGGATAGATTGGACATGGAGATTGAAGAACTAAGGTTGCTAATGGTGAAGATGTATCAGAGAAGGAATGAAGAAAGAATGAAGATTTACATCAGCAGAGAAAATAGACAAAACAATGGCAGAGAACGGATGATAGAAAAAGATTGCAGAAGCAAATCTAGTGGAGCATTACAATAGAAAATTTGGAAACTAGGAGAACTAAAGATGACAAATACAGAACAACATGATGAGATGGATGATCAATTGTAGAACAAGGTTTGGGATCTAGGCATACTGAAGATGGAAGGTTATGACCAGGAGGTCATATTTCTTTCTTCCTAGTGAGTCTGATGCAGGAGCATCCTGCTCTCCATTCAGATTCCAATTTAAATGTTGGATCGGGCCTAGAAGGGGTCTTCAATTCTGAATTGATAGTCTTTGAACCATCACATTGTAAATAAACCTATGTTTTATTTGATTCTAGATAGATGGTGAGCCACTAAGAGGATGAGTGAGTCATTGGGTCAATTGATGAGTCATTGTAACAAAGCCCTCGTTTAATGGTAGCGAGTCATAGGATAGATCAGAGGATTTGTTGTAATTATGATTAGTTAGCAGAAAACTAGGGATTATTGAGTAGACTATGGATTTGAACCATAATGGTTCATGAATCTGGTTGTATATATATATATATGTAAGCTTGCAAGGCATAGATGAAGGAGACAAAGATAAACATATAGGAGAAGGAGAAGTAGCGAGAACAGACTAAATCTGCCTCAAGCAAGGCCATTTAAAGATGTATTAGGCTAAGGAGATCATAACGCAGGTTCTGAAACAAATTTGTATGTACAGTTTCAGCATGTGAATAAAAAATCCTATTTCAGCATAATCTCTTTGTGTGTAAATTCAATTATGTCTGAGTGTGTGACTTCATGAATTGAATGCTTGGTTAAATCCTGTGTTAATGAATGATAAGCCTGGGTGTGAATTCAGGGTTTCTGAAAGTGAGTAAAATAGAGATCGATTGATCGATTGTCTCATCAATTGAAGGACTAATTTGATTATTAAGACTTCGTGAATGGATTTTATCTCGAATTAACCTTGTTGCAGGTTCTAGATCTGCAGATCGATCACTGCAAGCATCGATAATAATTAAGGTTTAAGTTTGCGCAGGTTTAATGGTCGAGATTGTCGTAGGAGCATATCTACGGCTGAGGAAGAATTCTGCAAATAGGAGTTGCACCCAAGATACTCGATCCTAAACCAATCACCCAGATAACTTAATATCGTACAGTGGAGATAGATCTTGGAGAAGATCAATGGTTGTAATTAAGTTACGCGGCAAAGGGACATAGATCTGCAAAGTAAAATGAAATTCCGCACTTGATCAGAGATCAACGGCTGGAAAAAATTCCACAAAAGATCTGATGGTTGAGGACGGATCCGCATCAGAATATGGATCGACGGTCAAGATCCACCCCACATTAGATCAACAATTCAGGAAGAGGCTTGCGGGAGCATAAAGGCGAAAGTCCAAAAGTTCAAAACTTGGAAAGTTGACAAGCCGAGTTCTGCAACCCAAATGTGGGATAGACTGTTGCGGAAACACAGAAAAAATAAAAGTTATAAAGTCGCATCTCGCATTCTGCGTTGTGGAAAAGGTGAATGCCGAAATCCCATTGCGGAAGAGAGTGTGCAGAAAGGGTGGTGCGGAAACAAAAAATTGCGGAAAGTTGGAAGGTGAAATAGATAGTTGTGGAAACCCAAAAATGGAAGGATTAGGGTTGCAGAAGAAGGTTTAACACATCAATTTGGTTGTCAGGAAGAGTTTAAAGTCCCTCCATGCTTTGAAGTTCATGCGTTTGATCTCAGAGGTGGAAAAGGCATGCCACCAAGGTGGGGTTGGCATCAATTTGGTATCAAAGCAGAACAAGGATTATGCGTAAGAGGTAAATAAATTTCTGATTTCAATTCATTTTGAAGTTAAAGACTAACAATTGTATTGAGAGGGTTAGTCAAGTGAGAGTATTCATAATTGATTGCAGACAGAGGATGTGTGGTTAAATTTGATGATTAGACACAGGAGAATACATAAGAAATCCTTTAGAAGGATATGATTTGATTGGTATACGAATGGAGTTATGATGCATGGGAAGAGTATTGAGTCAAACTACTCTTGAACAATTGAAGAAAGCAAAGGTAAGGCATTTTTGCAAATTTTTATTGAATTTGAAGACTGATAGTTGTGAGGGTGTATGTCCAGTATTGTGCAAGGGATCATAACAGATATTGGGCAAGAGGAGTACAGGCTCTGCAGTAGGAGAAATTGCAGACAATGTCTATAATCCAGAGACAAGAAAGGAGAGTGCAGATGAAAAAGATCAAGAAGAAGATCTTTTGAAGATAACAATGGAGATATTTTCAACCAATTGTACAAGTGGAGATTCTAAAGGCATGGACTAATTGATGTTTGTATTTAACTCTGGTTATATAGGAAAGATTTGACAATAGCAAATACCAGACAAGTTCTTGAGAAGAGGAAAGAGGAAGTAGTGGCAGAACCTAAGAAATCCAAAAGAGGTTGGACAAAAGAGGACTAGTACATGTTCTCAAAAAACAGGAGTGGACATGCAGAATCCAAGAAGAGAAAACCAGATGCTCAAAAGCTTCTAGTGAGAGGACCATATATACCAAAAGGACAAGCTCAAGAAGAGATAGCTTGTTGAGGTATAGCATACAAGTATGGAGACTTGTTGAAGGTGAAGGTTAAGTTACAGTGCACAAGGGAACATGATGAAGTTCACAAAAGAGGAGAAGGAGACATGAACAATGACTTCTGAAGGTCATTGCAGGGGTTCAGAGAAAAGCCGCAACATAAGAAAGAAGAAAGAAAGACAAGAAGGATGTAGCAGAGAATTTCTAGAGTTAGCAAAAGACATTTTGTGCTTTGAGAAGCATATGCAAGCTACCGAAGAAGAAAACCAGAGGTATGGTTGGATCATGAAAATGGAGGTAAGATGGCATTCACTATAGGTGAAGCTACAACAAAAGATGTTTGGTGAATTGAAGAAAGAACTCATAGAAGTTGAATATGAGATGGAAGTTTCATATTCTGAACCTAAACAGGGTCCTTTGCTTGGAGAGGATGATGAAGCATAAAAAGAGAGACCAATTGAGAATCTCTCAAATTCTATAAAGAATACAGATAAACTTATGTAGGAGATCGAAAGGTATTATGTTGTTGATACTGATTATTTGTTTGTGATTGCAGGTTTTGTTGCAAATGATGGGTAGTCCTTTGAAACTGTCTTAAAATTTGATGAAGTCAAATATGATGAAGATAGTCTCTCAAATGAAGAAAGGTCTGAAGTATTGCAGCAAAAGGAACTCATTGA